>JAWPHD010018896.1:0-37940 GCA_037043455.1 Cyrtodaria siliqua
ATATATTCAGTTCTTACACATATATATTCAGTTCTTACACATATATATTCAGTTCTTACACATATATATTCAGTTCTTACGCATATATATTCCGTTCTTACACGTATATATTCAGTTCTTACGCATATATATTCAGTTCTTACACATATATATTTAGTTCTTACACATATATATTCAGTTCTTACACATATATATTCAGTTCTTACACATATATATTCAGTTCTTACACATATATATTCCGATCTTACGAATATATATTCAGTACTTACACATATATATTCAGTTCTTACAGATATATATTCAGTCCTTACTTATATATATTCAGTTCTTACACATATATATTCCATTCTTACGCATATATATTCCGTTCTTACACATATATATTCAGTTCTTACACATATATATTCCGTTCTTACGCATATATATTCAGTTCTTACACATATATATTCAGTTCTTACACATATATATTCCATTCTTACGCATATATACTCAGTTCTTACACATATATATTCAGTTCTTACACATATATATTCCGTTCTTACGCATATATATTCAGTTTTTACACATACATATTCAGTTCTTACACATATATATTCAGTTCTTACACATATAAATTCAATTCTTACACATATATATTCAGTTCTTTCACATATATATTCAGTTCTTACACAAATATATTCAGTTCTTACACATATATATTCAGTTCTTAAGCATATATTTTCATTTTTACGCATATATATTCAGTTCTTACACATATATATTCAGTTCATATAAATTCAGTTCTTACACATATATATTCAGGTCTTACACATATATATTCCGTTCTGACGCATGTATATTCAGTTCTTTCGCATATATATTCAGTTCTTACACACATATTTTCCGTTCTTACGCATATATATTCCGTTCTTACGCATATATGTTCCGTTCTTAGGCATATATATTCCGTTCTTACGCATATATATTCAGTTCTTACACATATATATTCAGTTCTTAAACATATATATTCAGTTCTTACACATATATATTCAGTTCTTACACATATATATTTAGTTCTTACACATATATATTCAGTTCTTACACATATATATTCAGTTCTTACACATATATATTCAGTTCTTACACATATATATTCAGTTCTTACGCATATATATTACGTTCTTACGCATATATATTCCATTCTTACGCATATATATTCCGTTCTTACGCATATATATTCAGTTATTAGGCATATATATTCCGTTCTTACGCATATATATTCAGTTCTTACACATATATATTCCGTTCTTACACATATATATTCAGTTCTTACACATATATATTCAGTTCTTACACATATATATTCCGATCTTACGCATATATATTCAGTTCTTACACATATATATTCAGTTCTTACAGATATATATTCAGTTCTTACACATATATATTCCGTTCTTACACATATATATTCAGTTCTTACACATATATATTCAGTTCTTACACATATATATTCAGTTATTAGACATATATATTCAGTTCTTACAAATATATATTCCGTTTTTACGCATATATATTCAGTTCTTACGCATATATTCAGATCTAACGCATATATATTCAGTTCTTACACATATATATTCAGTTCTTACGCATATATATTCAGTTCTTACGCATATATTCAGATCTAACGCATATATATTCAGTTCTTACACATACATATTCAGTTCTTACACATATATATTCAGTTCTTACACATATAAATTCAGTTCTTACACATATATATTCAGTTCTTTCACATATATATTCAGTTCTTACACAAATATATTCAGTTCTTACACATATATATTCAGTTCTTAAGCATATATTTTCATTTTTACGCATATATATTCAGTTCTTACACATATATATTCAGTTCATATATATTCAGTTCTTACACATATATATTCAGGTCTTACACATATATATTCCGTTCTGACGCATGTATATTCAGTTCTTACGCATATATATTCAGTTCTTACACACATATTTTCCGTTCTTACGCATATATATTCCGTTCTTACGCATATATGTTCCGTTCTTAGGCATATATATTCCGTTCTTACGCATATATATTCAGTTCTTACACATATATATTCAGTTCTTAAACATATATATTCAGTTCTTACACATATATATTCAGTTCTTACACATATATATTTAGTTCTTACACATATATATTCAGTTCTTACACATATATATTCAGTTCCTACACATATATATGCAGTTCTTACACATATATATTCAGTTCTTACGCATATATATTACGTTCTTACGCATATATATTCCATTCTTACGCATATATATTCCGTTCTTACGCATATATATTCAGTTCTTAGGCATATATATTCCGTTCTTACGCATATATATTCAGTTCTTACACATATATATTCCGTTCTTACACATATATATTCAGTTCTTACACATATATATTCAGTTCTTATACATATATATTCAGTTCTTACACATATATATTCAGTTCTTACAAATATATATTCCGTTCTTACGCATATATATTCAGTTCTTACGCATATATTCAGTTCTTACACATATATATTCCGTTCTTACACATATATATTCAGTTCTTACACATATATATTCAGTTCTTACACATATATATTCAGATATTAGACATATATATTCAGTTCTTACAAATATATATTCCGTTCTTACGCATATATATTCAGTTCTTACGCATATATTCAGTTCTTACGCATATATATTCAGTTTTTACACATATATATTCAGTACTTACTCATATATATTCCGTTCTTACACGTATATATTCAGTTCTTACGCATATATATTCAGTTCTTACACATATATATTCCGTTCTTACACATATATATTCAGTTCTTACACATATATATTCAGTTCTTACACATATATATTCAGTTCTTACACATATATATTCAGTTCTTACGCATATATATTCCGTTCTTACGCATATATATTCCGTTCTTACGCACATATATTCCGTTCTTACGCATATATATTCAGTTCTTACACATATATATTCCGTTCTTACACATATATATTAAGTTCTTACACATATATATTCAGTTCTTACACATATATATTCCGTTCTTACGCATATATATTCAGTTCTTACACATATATATTCAGTTCTTACACATATATATTCCGTTCTTACACATATATTTTCAGTTCTTACTCATATATATTCCGTTATTACGCATATATATTCCGTTCTTACACATATATATTCAGTTCTTACACATATATATTCAGTTCTTACACATATATATTCCGTTCTTACGCATATATATTCAGTTCTTACACATATATATTCAGTTCTTACACATATATATTCCGTTCTTACACATATATTTTCAGTTCTTACTCATATATATTCCGTTCTTTCGCATATATATTCCGTTCTTACACAATTATATTCAGTTCTTACACATATATATTCAGTTCTTACACATATATATTCAGTTCTTACCCATATATATTCCGTTCTTACGCATATATATTCCGTTCTTACACATATATATTCCGTTTTTACGCATATATTCAGTTCTTACGCATATATTCAGTTCTTACGCATATATACTCCGTTCTTACACATATATATTCAGTTCTTACACATATATATTCAGTTCTAACACATATATATTCAGTTCTTACACATATATATTCAGTTCTTACACATATATATTCAGTAGTTACACATATATATTCAGTTCTTACACATATATATTCCGATCTTACGAATATATATTCAGTTCTTACACATATATATTCAGTTCTTACAGATATATATTCAGTCCTTACTTATATATATTCCATTTTTACGCATATATATTCCGTTCTTACACATATATATTCAGTTCTTACACATATATATTCAGTTCTTACACATATATATTCCGTTCTTACGCATATATATTCAGTTCTTACACATATATATTCAGTTCTTACACATATATATTCCATTCTGACGCATATATACTCCGTTCTTACACATATATATTCAGTTCTTACACATATATATTCCGTTCTTACGCATATATATTCAGTTTTTACACATACATATTCAGTTCTTACACATATATATTCAGTTCTTACACATATATATTCAGTTCTTACACATATATATTCAGTTCTTTCACATATATATTCAGTCCTTACACAAATATATTCAGTTCTTACACATATATATTCAGTTCTTAAGCATATATTTTCATTTTTACGCATATATATTCAGTTCTTATACATATATATTCAGTTCATATATATTCAGTTCTTACACATATATATTCAGGTCTTACACATATATATTCCGTTCTGACGCATGTATATTCAGTTCTTACGCATATATATTCAGTTCTTACAAACATATTTTCCGTTCTTACGCATATATATTCCGTTCTTACGCATATATGTTCCGTTCTTAGGCATATATATTTCGTTCTTACGCATATATATTCAGTTCTTACACATATATATTCAGTTCTTAAACATATATATTCAGTTCTTACACATATATATTCAGTTCTTACACATATATATTTAGTTCTTACACATATATATTCAGTTCTTACACATATATATTCAGTTCTTACACATATATATTCAGTTCTTACACATATATATTCAGTTCTTACGCATATATATTACGTTCTTACGCATATATATTCCGTTCTTACGCATATATATTCCGTTCTTACGCATATATATTCAGTTCTTAGGCATATATATTCCGTTCTTACGCATATATATTCAGTTCTTACACATATATATTCCGTTCTTACACATATATATTCAGTTCTTACACATATATATTCAGTTCTTATACATATATATTCAGTTCTTACACATATATATTCAGTTCTTACAAATATATATTCCGTTCTTACGCATATATATTCAGTTCTTACGCATATATTCAGTTCTTACACATATATATTCCGTTCTTACACATATATATTCAGTTCTTACACATATATATTCAGTTCTTACACATATATATTCAGTTATTAGACCTATATATATTCAGTTCTTACGCATATATATTCCGTTCTTACGCATATATATTCAGTTCTTACGCATATATTCAGATCTAACGCATATATATTCAGTTCTTACACATATATATTCAGTTCTTACGCATATATATTCAGTTTTTACACATATATATTCAGTACTTACGCATATATATTCCGTTCTTACACGTATATATTCAGTTCTTACGCATATATATTCAGTTCTTACACATATATATTCAGTTCTTACACATATATATTCAGTTCTTACACATATATATTCAGTTCTTACACATATATATTCAGTTCTTACACATATATATTCAGTTCTTACGCATATATATTCCGTTCTTACGCATATATATTCCGTTCTTACGCACATATATTCCGTTCTTACGCATATATATTCAGTTCTTACACATATATATTCCGTTCTTACACATATATATTAAGTTCTTACACATATATATTCAGTTCTTACACATATATATTCCGTTCTTACGCATATATATTCAGTTCTTACACATATATATTCAGTTCTTACACATATATATTCCGTTCTTACACATATATTTTCAGTTCTTACTCATATATATTCCGTTCTTACGCATATATATTCCGTTCTTACACATATATATTCAGTTCTTACACATATATATTCAGTTCTTACACATATATATTCAGTTCTTACCCATATATATTCCGTTCTTACGCATATATATTCCGTTCTTACACATATATATTCCGTTTTTACGCATATATTCAGTTCTTACGCATATATTCAGTTCTTACGCATATATACTCCGTTCTTACACATATATATTCAGTTCTTACACATATATATTCAGTTCTAACACATATATATTCAGTTCTTACACATATATATTCAGTTCTTACACATATATATTCAGTAGTTACACATATATATTCAGTTTCTTACAAATATATATTCCGTTCTTACGCATACATATTCAGTTCTTACGCATATATTTAGTTCTTACGCATATATATTCAGTTCTTACACATATATATTCAGTTTTTACGCATATATATTCAGTTCTTACACATATATATTCCATTCTTACGCATATATATTCCGTTCTTACACATATATATTCAGTTCTTACACATATATATTCCGTTCTTATGCATATATATTCAGTTCTAACACATATATATTCAGTTCTTACACATATATATTCAGTTCTTACGCATATATATTCCGTTCTTACGCATATATATTCCGATCTTACGCACATATATTCCGTTCTTACGCATATATATTCAGTTCTTACACATATATATTCCGTTTTTACACATATATATTAGGTTCTTACACATATATATTCAGTTCTTACACATATATATTCCGTTCTTACGCATATATATTCAGTTCTTACACATATATATTCAGTTCTTACACATATATATTCCGTTCTTACACATATATTTTCAGTTCTTACTCATATATATTCCGTTCTTACGCATATATATTCCGTTCTTACACATATATATTCAGGTATTACACATATATATTCAGTTCTTACACATATATATTCAGTTCTTACCCATATATATTCCGTTCTTACGCATATATATTCCGTTCTTACGCATATATATTCGGTTTTACGCATATATTCATTTCTTACGCATATATTCAGTTCTTACGCATATATATTCCGTTCTTACACATATATATTCAGTTCTTACACATTTATATTCAGTTCTAACACATATATATTCAGTTCTTACACATATATATTCAGTTCTTACACATATATATTCAGTAGTTACACATATATATTCAGTTCTTACAAATATATATTCCGTTCTTACGCATACATATTCAGTTCTTACGCATATATTCAGTTCTTACGCATATATATTTAGTTCTTACACATATATATTCAGTTCTTACGCATATATATTCAGTTCTTACACATATACATTCCATTCTTACGCATATATATTCCGTTCTTACACATATATATTCAGTTCTTACACATATATATTCCTTTCTTATGCATATATATTCAGTTCTTACACATATATATTCAGTTCTTACACATATATATTCAGTTCTTACACATATATATTCAGTTCTTACGCATATATATTCCGTTCTTACGCATATATATTCCGTTTTTACGCACATATATTCCGTTCTTACGCATATATATTCAGTTCTTACACATATATATTCCGTTCTTACACATATATATTAAGTTATTACACATATATATTCAGTTCTTACACATATATATTCAATTCTTACGCATATATATTCCGTTCTTACACATATATATTCAGTTCTTAAACATATATATTCAGTTCTTACACACAGATATTCAGTTCTTACACATATATATTCAGTTCTTACGCATATATATTCCGTTCTTACGCATATATATTCCGTTCTTACACATATATATTCAGTTCTTACACATATATATTCAGTTATTAGACATATATATTTAGTTCTTACAAATATATATTCCGTTCTTACGCATATATATTCAGTTCTTACGCATATATTCAGATCTAACGCATATATATTCAGTTCTTACACATATATATTCAGTTCTTACGCATATATATTCAGTTTTTACACATATATATTCAGTACTTACGCATATATATTCCGTTCTTACACGTATATATTCAGTTCTTACGCATACATATTCAGTTCTTACACATATATATTCAGTTCTTACACATATATATTCAGTTCTTACACATATATATTCAGTTCTTACACATATATATTCCGTTCTTACGCATATATGTTCAGTTCTCACACATATATATTCAGTTCTTACACATATATATTCAATTCTTACACATATATACTCCATTCTTACGCATATATATTCCGTACTAACACATAAATATTCAGTTCTTGCACATATATATTCCGTTCTTACGCATATATATTCAGTTCTTACACATATATATTCAGTTCATACACATATATATTCAGTTCTTACACATATATATTCAGTTCTTACACATATATATTCAGTTCTTTCACATATATATTCAGTTCTTACACATATATATTCAGTTCTTACACATATATATTCAGTTCTTACTTATATATATTCAGTTCTTACGCATATATATTCCGATCTTACGCATATATTCAGTTCTTACGCATATATATTCAGTTCTTACACATATATATACAGTTCTTACATATATATATTCAGTTCTTTCTTGCGCATATATATTTAGTTCTTACAAATATATATTCAGTTCTTACACATATATATTCAGTTCTTACGCGTATATATTCCGTTCTTACGCGTATATATATTCCGATCTTACGCATATATATTCAGTTCTTATACATATATATTCAGTTCTTACACATATATTCTGTTCTTACACATATATATTCAGTTCTTATAAATATATATTCAGTTCTTACACATATATATTCAGTTCTTACATGTATATATTCAGTTCTTACACATATATATTCCGTTCTTACGCATATATATTCAGTTCTTACACATATATATTCAGTTCTTACACATATATATTTCGTTCTTACACATATATATTCAGTTCTTACACATATATATTCAGTTCTTACACATATATATTCAGTTCTTACGCATATATATTCCATTCTTACGCATATATATTACGATCTTACGCATATATATTCAGTTCTTACACATATATATTCAGTTCTTACGCATATATATTACGTTCTTACGCATATATATTCCGTTCTTACGCATATATATTCCGTTCTTACGCATATATATTCAGTTCTTACGCATATATATTCCGTTCTTACGCATATATATTTAGTTCTTACACATATATATTCCGTTCTTACACATATATATTCAGTTCTTACACATATATATTCAGTTCTTATACATATATATACAGTTCTTACACATATATATTCAGTTCTTACAAATATATATTCCGTTCTTACGCATATATATTCAGTTCTTACGCATATATTCAGTTCTAACGCATATATATTCAGTTCTTACACATATATATTCAGTTCTTACGCATATATATTCCGTTCTTACACATATATATTCAGTTCTTACACATATATATACCGTTCTTACGCATATATATTCAGTTCTTACACATATATATTCCGTTCTTACACATATATATTCAGTTCTTACACATATATATTCAGTTCTTACACATATATATTCAGTTATTAGACATATATATTCAGTTCTTACAAATATATATTCCGTTCTTACGCATATATATTCAGTTCTTACGCATATATTCAGATCTAACGCATATATATTCAGTTCTTACACATATATATTCAGTTCTTACGCATATATATTCAGTTTTTACACATATATATTCAGTACTTACACGTATATATTCAGTTCTTACACATATATATTCCGTTCTTACGCATATATATTCAGTTCTTACACATATATATTAAGTTCTTACACATATATATTCCATTCTTACGCATATATACTCCGTTCTTACACATATATATTCAGTTCTTACACATATATATTCCGTTCTTACGCATATATATTCAGTTCTTACACATACATATTCAGTTCTTACACATATATATTCAGTTCTTACACATATATATTCAGTTCTTACACATATATATTCAGTTCTTTCACATATATATTCAGTTCTTACACATATATATTCAGTTCTTACACATATATACTCAGTTCTTACACATATATATTCAGTTCTTAAGCATATATTTTTAGTTTTTACGCATATATATTCAGTTCTTACACATATATATTCAGTTCATATATATTCAGTTCTTACACATATATATTCAGTTCTTACACATATATATTCCGTTCTGACGCATATGTATTCAGTTCTTACGCATATATATTCAGTTCTTACACACACATATTCCGTTCTTACGCATATATATTCCGTTCTTATGCATATATGTTCCGTTCTTAGGCATATATATTCCGTTCTTACGCATATATATTCAGTTCTTACACATATATATTCAGTTCTTTAGCATATATATTCAGTTCTTACATATATATATTCAGTTCTTACACATATATATTCAGTTCTTACACATATATATTCAGTTCTTACACATATATATTCAGTTCTTACACATATATATTCAGTTCTTACGCATATATATTCAGTTCTTACACATATATATTTCGTTCTTACACATATATATTCAGTTCATACACATATATATTCAGTTCTTACACATATATATTCAGTTCTTACACATATATATTCAGTTCTTACACATATATATTCAGTTCTTACGCATATATATTCCGTTCTTACGCATATATATTCCGTTCTTACGCACATATATTCCGTTCTTACGCATATATATTCAGTTCTTACACATATATATTCCGTTCTTACACATATATATTAAGTTATTACACATATATTCAGTTCTTACACATATATATTCCGTTCTTACGCTTATATATTCAGTTATTACACATATATATTCAGTTCTTACACATATATATTCCGTTCTTACACATATATGTTCAGTTCTTACTCATATATATTCCGTTCTTACGCATATATATTCCGTTCTTACACATATATATACAGTTCTTACACATATATATTCAGTTCTTACACATATATATTCAGTTCTTACCCATAAATATTCCGTTTGTTACGCATATATATTCCGTTCTTACGCATATATATTCGGTTTTACGCATATATTCAGTTCTTACGCATATATTCAGTTCTTACGCATATATACTCCGTTCTTACACATATATATTCAGATCTTACACATATATATTCAGTTCTAACACATATATATTCAGTTCTTACACATATATATTCAGTTCTTACACATATATATTCAGTAGTTACACATATATATTCAGTTCTTACAAATATATATTCCGTTCTTACGCATACATATTCAGTTCTTACGCATATATTCAGTTCTTACGTATATATATTCAGTTCTTACACATATATATTCAGTTCTTACGCATATATATTCAGTTCTTACACATATATATTCAGTTCTTACACATATATATTCAGTTCTTACACGTATATATTCAGTTCTTACGCATATATATTCAGTTCTTACGCATATATATTCCGTTCTTAGGCATATATTCAGTTCTTTAGCATATATTTTCAGTTCTTACGCATATATATTCTGTTCTTACGCATATATATTCCGTTCTTACGCATATATATTCAGTTCTTACACATACATATTCCGTTCTTACGCATATATATTCCGTTCTTACGCATATATATTCCGTTCTTACGTATATATATTCCTTTCTTACGCATATATATTCCGTTCTTAGGCATATATATTCCGTTCTTACGCATATATATTCAGTTCTTACACATATAAATTCAGTTCTTACACATATATATTCAGTTCTTACGCATATTTATTCAGTTCTTACACATGTATATTCAGTTTTTACACATATATATTCAGTTCTGACAAATATATATTCCGTTCTTACACATATATATTCAGTTCTTAGGCATATATTCAGTTCTTACGCATATATATTCAGTTCTTACACATATATATTCAGTTCTTACGCATATATATTCAGTTCTTACACATATATATTCAGTTCTTAGGCATATATATTCCGTTCTTACGCATATATATTCCGATCTTACGCATATATTTTCAGTTCTTACACATATAATTCAGTTCTTACACATATATATTCAGTTCTTACACATATATATTCAGTTCTTACACATATATATTCAGTTCTTACACATATATATTCAGTTCTTACACATATATTTTCAGTTCTAACACATATATATTCAGTTCTTACGCATATATATTCAGTTCTTACACATATATATTTCGTTCTTACACATATATATTCAGTTCTTACACATATATATTCAGTTCTTACACATATATATTCAGTTCTTACGCATATATATTCCGTTCTTACACATATATATTCAGTTCTTAAACATATATATTCAGTTCTTACACACAGATATTCAGTTCTTACACATATATATTCAGTTCTTACGCATATATATTCCGTTCTTACGCATATATATTCCGTTCTTACGCACATATATTCCGTTCTTAAGCATATATATTCAGTTCTTACACATATATATTCCGTTCTTACACATATATATTAAGTTCTTACACATATATATTCAGTTTTTACACATATATATTCAGTTTACACATATATAATCAGTTCTTACACATATATATTCAGTTCTTACACATATATATTCCATTCTTAAGCATTTATTCAGTTCTTACACATATATATTCAGTTCTTATAAATATATATTCAGTTCTTACACATATATATTCAGTTCTTACACATATATATTCAGTTCTTACACATATATATTCAGTTCTTACAAATATATATCCGTTCTTACGCATATATATTCAGTTCTTACGCATATATTCAGTTCTTACGCATATATATTCAGTTCTTACACATATATATTCAGTTCTTACGCATATATATTCAGTTCTTACACATATATATTCCGTTCTTACGCATATATATTCAGTTCTTACACATATATATTCAATTCTTACACATATATATTCAGTTCTTACACATATATATTCCATTCTTACGCATATATATTCCGTTCTTAGGCATATATTCAGTTCTTTAGCATATATTTTCAGTTCTTACGCATATATATTCCGTTATTACGCATATATATTCAGTTCTTACACATACATATTCCGTTCTTACGCATATATATTCCGTTCTTACGCATATATATTCCGTTCTTACGCATATATATTCCGTTCTTACGCATATATATTCCGTTCTTTGGCATATATATTCCGTTCTTACGCATATATATTCAGTTCTTACACATATAAATTCAGTTCTTACAGATATATATTCAGTTCTTACGCATATATATTCAGTTCTTACGCATATATATTAAGTTCTTACACATATATATTCAGTCCTTACGCATATATATTCAGTTCTTACACATATATATTCAGTTCTTACGCATATATATTCCATTCTTACGCATATATATTCCGATCTTACGCATATATATTCAGTTCTTACACATATATATTCAGTTCTTACACATATATATTCAGTACTTACACATATATATTCAGTTCTTACACATATATATTCAGTTCTTACACATATATATTCAGTTCTTACAAATATATATTCCGTTCTTACGCATATATATTCAGTTCTTACTCATATAATCAGTCCTTACGCATATATACTCCGTTCTTACACATATGTATTTAGTTCTTACACATATATATTCAGTTCTTACACATATATAATCAGTTCTTACACATATATATTCAGTTCTTACACATATATATTCAGTTCTTACAAATATATATTCCGTTCTTACGCATATATATTCAGTTCTTACGCATATATTCAGTTCTTACGCATATATATTCAGTTCTTACACATATATATTCAGTTCTTACGCATATATATTCAGTTCTTACACATATATATTCCGTTCTTACGCATATATATTCAGTTCTTACACATATATATTCAGTTCTTACACATATATATTCAGTTCTTACACATATATATTCCATTCTTACGCATATATATTCCGTTCTTAGGCATATATTCAGTTCTTAAGCATATATTTTCAGTTCTTACGCATATATATTCTGTTCTTACGCATATATATTCCGTTCTTACGCATATATATTCAGTTCCTACACATACATATTCCGTTCTTACGCATATATATTCCGTTCTTACGCATATATATTCCGTTCTTACGCATATATATTCCTTTCTTACGCATATATATTCCGTTCTTAGGCATATATATTCCGTTCTTACGCATATATATTCAGTTCTTACACATATAAATTCAGTTCTTACAAATATATATTCAGTTCTTACGCATATATATTCAGTTCTTAGGCATATTTATTCAGTTCTTACACATGTATATTCAGTTTTTACACATATATATTCAGTTCTGACAAATATATATTCCGTTCTTACGCATATATATTCAGTTCTTAGGCATATATTCAGTTCTTACGCATATATATTCAGTTCTTACACATATATATTCAGTTCTTACGCATATATATTCAGTTCTTACACATATATATTCAGTTCTTACGCATATATATTCAGTTCTTACATATATATTCAGTTATTAGGCATATATATTCCGTTCTTACGCATATATATTCCGATCTTACGCATATATATTCAGTTCTTACACATATATATTCAGTTCTTACACATATATATTCAGTTCTTACACATATATATTCAGTTCTTACACATATATATTCAGTTCTTACACATATATATTCAGTTCTTACACAGATATTTTCAGTTCTAACACATATATATTCAGTTCTTACGCATATATATTCAGTTCTTACACATATATATTCAGTTCTTACACATATATATTCAGTTCTTACACATATATATTCAATTCTTACACATATATATTCAGTTCTTACGCATATATATTCCGTTCTTACACATATATATTCAGTTCTTAAACATATATATTCAGTTCTTACACACAGATATTCAGTTCTTACACATATATATTCAGTTCTTACGCATATATATTCCGTTCTTACGCATATATATTCCGTTCTTACGCACATATATTCCGTTCTTACGCATATATATTCAGTTCTTACACATATATATTCCGTTCTTACACATATATATTAAGTTCTTACACATATATATTCAGTTCTTACACATATATATTCAGTTAACATATATATAATCAGTTCTTACACATATATATTCAGTTCTTACACATATATATTCCATTCTTAAGCATTTATTCAGTTCTAACACATATATATTCAGTTCTTACACATATATATTCAGTTCTTACACATATATATTTAGTTCTTACAAATATATATCCGTTCTTACGCATATATATTCAGTTCTTACGCATATATTCAGTTCTTACGCATATATATTCAGTTCTTACACATATATATTCAGTTCTTACGCATATATATTCAGTTCTTACACATATATATTCCGTTCTTACGCATATATATTCAGTTCTTACACATATATATTCAGTTCTTACACATATATATTCAGTTCTTACACATATATATTCCATTCTTACGCATATATATTCCGTTCTTAGGCATATATTCAGTTCTTTAGCATATATTTTCAGTTCTTACGCATATATATTCTGTTCTTACGCATATATATTCCGTTCTTACGCATATATATTCAGTTCTTACACATACATATTCCGTTCTTACGCATATATATTCCGTTCTTACGCATATATATTCCGTTCTTACGCATATATATTCCGTTCTTACGCATATATATTCCGTTCTTAGGCATATATATTCCGTTCTTACGCATATATATTCAGTTCTTACACATATAAATTCAGTTATTACACATATATATTCAGTTCTTACGCATATATATTCAGTTCTTACGCATATATATTCAGTTCTTACACATGTATATTCAGTTTTTACACATATATATTCAGTTCTGACAAATATATATTCCGTTCTTACGCATATATATTCAGTTCTTAGGCATATATTCAGTTCTTACGCATTTATATTCAGTTCTTACACATATATATTCCGTTCTTACGCATATATATTCAGTTCTTACACATATATATTCAGTTCTTACACATATATATTCAGTTCTTACACATATATATTCCATTCTTACGCATATATATTCCGTTCTTAGGCATATATTCAGTTCTTTAGCATATATTTTCAGTTCTTACGCATATATATTCTGTTCTTACGCATATATATTCCGTTCTTACGGATATATATTCAGTTCTTACACATACATATTCCGTTCTTACGCATATATATTCCGTTCTTACGCATATATATTCCGTTCTTACGCATATATATTCCGTTCTTACGCATATATATTCCGTTCTTAGTCATATATATTCCGTTCTTACGCATATATATTCAGTTCTTACACATATAAATTCAGTTCTTACACATATATATTCAGTTCTTACGCATATATATTCAGTTCTTACGCATATATATTCAGTTCTTACACATGTATATTCAGTTTTTACACATATATATTCAGTTCTGACAAATATATATTCCGTTCTTACACATATATATTAAGTTCTTACACATATATATTCAGTTCTTACACATATATATTCCGTTCTTACGCATATATATTCATTTCTTACACATATATATTCAGTTCTTACACATATATATTCCGTTCTTACACATATATTTTCAGTTCTTACTCATATATATTCCGTTCTTACGCATATATATTCCGTTCTTACACATATACATTCAGTTCTTACACATATATATTCAGTTCTTACACATATATATTCAGTTCTTACCGATATATATTCCGTTCTTACGCATATATATTCCGTTCTTACGCATATATATTCCGTTTTTACGCATATATTCAGTTCTTACGCATATATTCAGTTCTTACGCATATATACTCCGTTCTTACACATATATATTCAGTTCTTACACATATATATTCAGTTCTTACACATATATATTAAGTTTTTACACATATATATTCAGTTTTTACACATATATACTCAGTAGTTACACATATATATTTCATTCTTACGCCTATATATTCCGTTCTTACACATATATATTCAGTTCTTACACATATATATTCCGTTCTTATGCATATATATTCAGTTCTTACACATATATATATTCAGTTCTTACACATATATATTCAGTTCTTACACATATATATTCAGTTCTAACGCATATATATTCAGTTCTTACGCATATATATTCAATTCTTATACATATATATTTCGTTCTTACACATATATATTCAGTTCTTACACATATATATTCAGTTCTTACACATATATATTCAGTTCTTACGCATATATATTCCGTTCTTACGCATATATATTCCGATCTTACGCATATATATTCAGTTCTTACACATATATATTCAGTTCTTACAGATATATATTCAGTCCTTACACATATATATTCAGTTCTTACACATATATATTCCATTCTTAAGCATTTATTCAGTTCTTACACATATATATTCAGTTTTTACACATATATATTCAGTTCTTACACATATATATTTAGTTCTTACAAATATATATCCGTTCTTACGCATATATATTCAGTTCTTACGCATATATTCAGTTCTTACGCATATATATTCAGTTCTTACACATATATATTCAGTTCTTACGCATATATATTCAGTTCTTACACATATATATTCCGTTCCTACGCATATATATTCAGTTCTTACACATATATATTCAGTTCTTACACATATATATTCAGTTCTTACACATATATATTCCATTCTTACGCATATATATTCCGTTCTTAGGCATATATTCAGTTCTTTAGCATATATTTTCAGTTCTTACGCATATATATTCTGTTCTTACGCATATATATTCCGTTCTTACGCATATATATTCAGTTCTTACACATACATATTCCGTTCTTACGCATATATATTCCGTTCTTACGCATATATATTCCGTTCTTACGCATATATATTCCGTTCTTACGCATATATATTCCGTTCTTAGGCATATATATTCCGTTCTTATGCATATATATTCAGTTCTTACACATATAAATTCAGTTCTTACACATATATATTCAGTTCTTACGCATATATATTCAGTTCTTACGCATATATATTCAGTTCTTACACATGTATATTCAGTTTTTACACATATATATTAAGTTCTTACACATATATATTCAGTTCTTACACATATATATTCCGTTCTTACGCATATATATTCATTTCTTACACATATATATTCAGTTCTTACACATATATATTCAGTTCTTACACATATATATTTCGTTCTTACACATATATATTCAGTTCTTACACATATATATTCAGTTCTTACACATATATATTCAGTTCTTACACATATATATTCCATTCTTACGCATATATATTCCGTTCTTAGGCATATATTCAGTTCTTTAGCATATATTTTCAGTTCTTACGCATATATATTCTGTTCTTACGCATATATATTCCGTTCTTACGGATATATATTCAGTTCTTACACATACATATTCCGTTCTTACGCATATATATTCCGTTCTTACGCATATATATTCCGTTCTTACGCATATATATTCCGTTCTTACGCATATATATTCCGTTCTTAGGCATATATATTCCGTTCTTACGCATATATATTCAGTTCTTACACATATAAATTCAGTTCTTACACATATATATTCAGTTCTTACGCATATATATTCAGTTCTTACGCATATATATTCAGTTCTTACACATGTATATTCAGTTTTTACACATATATATTCAGTTCTGACAAATATATATTCCGTTCTTACACATATATATTAAGTTCTTACACATATATATTCAGTTCTTACACATATATATTCCGTTCTTACGCATATATATTCATTTCTTACACATATATATTCAGTTCTTACACATATATATTCCGTTCTTACACATATATTTTCAGTTCTTACTCATATATATTCCGTTCTTACGCATATATATTCCGTTCTTACACATATATATTCAGTTCTTACACATATATATTCAGTTCTTACACATATATATTCAGTTCTTACCGATATATATTCCGTTCTTACGCATATATATTCCGTTCTTACGCATATATATTCCGTTTTTACGCATATATTCAGTTCTTACGCATATATTCAGTTCTTACGCATATATACTCCGTTCTTACACATATATATTCAGTTCTTACACATATATATTCAGTTCTTACACATATATATTAAGTTTTTACAAATATATATTCAGTTTTTACACATATATATTCAGTTCTTACACATATATATTTAGTTCTTACAAATATATATCCGTTCTTACGCATATATATTCAGTTATTACGCATATATTCAGTTCTTACGCATATATATTCAGTTCTTACACATATATATTCAGTTCTTACGCATATATATTCAGTTCTTACACATATATATTCCGTTCCTACGCATATATATTCAGTTCTTACACATATATATTCAGTTCTTACACATATATATTCAGTTCTTACACATATATATTCCATTCTTACGCATATATATTCCGTTCTTAGGCATATATTCAGTTCTTTAGCATATATTTTCAGTTCTTACGCATATATATTCTGTTCTTACGCATATATATTCCGTTCTTACGCATATATATTCAGTTCTTACACATACATATTCCGTTCTTACGCATATATATTCCGTTCTTACGCATATATATTCCGTTCTTACGCATATATATTCCGTTCTTACGCATATATATTCCGTTCTTAGGCATATATATTCCGTTCTTATGCATATATATTCAGTTCTTACACATATAAATTCAGTTCTTACACATATATATTCAGTTCTTACGCATATATATTCAGTTCTTACGCATATATATTCAGTTCTTACACATGTATATTCAGTTTTTACACATATATATTAAGTTCTTACACATATATTTTCAGTTCTTACACATATATATTCCGTTCTTACGCATATATATTCATTTCTTACACATATATATTCAGTTCTTACACATATATATTCAGTTCTTACACATATATATTTCGTTCTTACACATATATATTCAGTTCTTACACATATATATTCAGTTCTTACACATATATATTCAGTTCTTACACATATATATTCAGTTCTTACACATATATATTCAGTTCTTACGCATATATATTCCGTTCTTACGCACATATATTCCGTTCTTACGCATATATATTCAGTTCTTACACATATATATTCAGTTCATACACATATATATTAAGTTCTTACACATATATATTCAGTTCTTACACATATATATTCAGTTCTTACACATATATATTCCGTTCTTACGCATATATATTCAGTTCTTACACATATATATTCAGTTCTTACACATATATATTCAGTTCTTACACAGATATATTCCATTCTTACGCATATATATTCCGTTCTTAGGCATATATTCAGTTCTTTAGCATATATTTTCAGTTCTTACGCATATATATTCTGTTCTTACGCATATATATTCCGTTCTTACGCATATATATTCAGTTCTTACACATACATATTCCGTTCTTACGCATATATATTCCGTTCTTACGCATATATATTCCGTTCTTACGCATATATATTCCGTTCTTACGCATATATATTCCGTTCTTAGGCATATATATTCCGTTCTTACGCATATATATTCAGTTCTTACACATATAAATTCAGTTCTTACACATATATATTCAGTT
This sequence comes from Cyrtodaria siliqua, assembly GCA_037043455.1. Classification (NCBI taxonomy): domain Eukaryota; kingdom Metazoa; phylum Mollusca; class Bivalvia; order Adapedonta; family Hiatellidae; genus Cyrtodaria; species Cyrtodaria siliqua. Next base: position 20,343 of record JAWPHD010018896.1, read on the forward strand.
CTTACGCATATATATTCAGTTCTTACGCATATATATTTAGTTCTTACACATGTATATTCAGTTTTTACACATATATATTCAGTTCTGACAAATATATATTCCGTTCTTACGCATATATATTCAGTTCTTAGGCATATATTCAGTTCTTACGCATATATATTCAGTTCTTACACATATATATTCAGTTCTTACACATATATATTCCGTTCTTACGCATATATATTCATTTCTTACACATATATATTCAGTTCTTACACATATATATTCCGTTCTTACACATATATTTTCAGTTCTTACTCATATATATTCCGTTCTTACGCATATATATTCCGTTCTTACACATATATATTCAGTTCTTACACATATATATTCAGTTCTTACACATATATATTCAGTTCTTACCGATATATATTCCGTTCTTACGCATATATATTCCGTTCTTACTCATATATATTCCGTTTGTTACGCATATATTCAGTTCTTACGCATATATTCAGTTCTTACGCATATATACTCCGTTCTTACTAATATATATTCAGTTCTTACACATATATATTCAGTTCTTATACATATATATTCAGTTTTTACACATATATATTCAGTTTTTACACATATATATTCAGTAGTTACACATATATATTTCATTCTTACGCATATATATTCCGTTCTTACACATATATATTCAGTTCTTACACATATATATTCCGTTCTTATGCATATATATTCAGTTCTTACACATATATATTCAGTTCTTACAAATATATATTCAGTTCTTACACATATATTTTCAGTTCTTACACATATATATTCAGTTCTAACACATATATATTCAGTTCTAACACATATATATTCAGATCTTACGCATATATATTCAATTCTTATACATATATATTTCGTTCTTACACATATATATTCAGTTCTTACACATATATATTCAGTTCTTACACATATATATTCAGTTCTTACGCATATATATTCCGTTCTTACGCATATATATTCCGATCTTACGCATATATATTCAGTTCTTACACATATATATTCAGTTCTTACAGATATATATTCAGTCCTTACACATATATATTCAGTTCTTACACATATATATTCCATTCTTAAGCATTTATTCAGTTCCTTCACATATATATTCAGTTCTTACACATATATATTCAGTTCTTACACATATATATTTAGTTCTTACAAATATATATCCGTTCTTACGCATATATATTCAGTTCTTACGCATATATTCAGTTCTTACGCATATATATTCAGTTCTTACACATATATATTCAGTTCTTACGCATATATATTCAGTTCTTACACATATATATTCCGTTCTTACGCATATATATTCAGTTCTTACACATATATATTCAGTTCTTACACATATATATTCAGTTCTTACACATATATATTCCATTCTTACGCATATATATTCCGTTCTTAGGCATATATTCAGTTCTTTAGCATATATTTTCAGTTCTTACGCATATATATTCTGTTCTTACGCATATATATTCCGTTCTTACACATATATATTCAGTTCTTACACATACATATTCCGATCTTACGCATATATATTCCGTTCTTACGCATATATATTCCGTTCTTACGCATATATATTCCGTTCTTACGCATATATATTCCGTTCTTAGGCATATATATTCCGTTCTTACGCATATATATTCAGTTCTTACACATATAAATTCAGTTCTTACACATATATATTCAGTTCTTACGCTTATATATTCAGTTCTTACGCATATATATTCAGTTCTTACACATGTATATTCAGTTTTTACACATATATATTAAGTTCTTACACATATATATTCAGTTCTTACACATATATATTCCGTTCTTACACATATATATTCAGTTCTTACACATATATATTCAGTTCTTACACATATATATTCAGTTCTTACACATATATATTTCGTTCTTAGACATATAAATTCAGTTCTTACACATATATATTCAGTTCTTACACATATATATTCAGTTCTTACACATATATATTCAGTTCTTACGCATATATATTCCGTTCTTACGCACATATATTCCGTTCTTACGCATATATATTCAGTTCTTACACATATATATTCAGTTCTTACACATATATATTAAGTTCTTACACATATATATTCAGTTCTTACACATATATATTCAGTTCTTACACATATATATTCCGTTCTTACGCATATATATTCAGTTCTTACACATATATATTCAGTTCTTACACATATATATTCAGTTCTTACACATATATATTCCATTCTTACGCATATATATTCCGTTCTTAGGCATATATTCAGTTCTTTAGCATATATTTTCAGTTCTTACGCATATATATTCTGTTCTTACGCATATATATTCCGTTCTTACGCATATATATTCAGTTCTTACACATACATATTCCGTTCTTACGCATATATATTCCGTTCTTACGCATATATGATCCGTTCTTACGCATATATATTCCGTTCTTACGCATATCTATTCCGTTCTTAGGCATATATATTCCGTTCTTACGCATATATATTCAGTTCTTACACATATAAATTCAGTTCTTACACATATATATTCAGTTCTTACGCATATATATTCAGTTCTTACGCATATATATTCAGTTCTTACACATGTATATTCAGTTTTTACACATATATATTCAGTTCTGACAAATATATATTCCGTTCTTACGCATATATATTCAGTTCTTAGGCATATATTCAGTTCTTACGCATATATATTCAGTTCTTACACATATATATTCCGTTCTTACGCATATATATTCAGTTCTTACACATATATATTCAGTTCTTACACATATATATTCAGTTCTTACACATATATATTCCATTCTTACGCATATATATTCCGTTCTTAGGCATATATTCAGTTCTTTAGCATATATTTTCAGTTCTTACGCATATATATTCTGTTCTTACGCATATATATTCCGTTCTTACGCATATATATTCAGTTCTTACACATACATATTCCGTTCTTACGCATATATATTCCGTTCTTACGCATATATATTCCGTTCTTACGCATATATATTCCGTTCTTACGCATATATATTCCGTTCTTAGGCATATATATTCCGTTCTTACGCATATATATTCAGTTCTTACACATATAAATTCAGTTCTTACACATATATATTCAGTTCTTACGCATATATATTCAGTTCTTACGCATATATATTCAGTTTTTACACATGTATATTCAGTTTTTACACATATATATTCAGTTCTGACAAATATATATTCCGTTCTTACGCATATATATTCAGTTCTTAGGCATATATTCAGTTCTTACGCATATATATTCAGTTCTTACACATATATATTCATTTCTTACGCATATATATTCAGTTCTTACACATATATATTCAGTTCTTACGCATATATATTCCATTCTTACGCATATATATTCCGATCTTACACATACATATTCCGTTCTTACGCATATATATTCCGTTCTTACGCATATATATTCCGTTCTTACGCATATATATTCCGTTCTTACGCATATCTATTCCGTTCTTAGGCATATATATTCCGTTCTTACGCATATATATTCAGTTCTTACACATATAAATTCAGTTCTTACACATATATATTCAGTTCTTACGCATATATATTCAGTTCTTACGCATATATATTCAGTTCTTACACATGTATATTCAGTTTTTACACATATATATTCAGTTCTGACAAATATATATTCCGTTCTTACGCATATATATTCAGTTCTTAGGCATATATTCAGTTCTTACGCATATATATTCAGTTCTTACACATATATATTCCGTTCTTACGCATATATATTCAGTTCTTACACATATATATTCAGTTCTTACACATATATATTCCATTCTTACGCATATATATTCCGTTCTTAGGCATATATTCAGTTCTTTAGCATATATTTTCAGTTCTTACGCATATATATTCTGTTCTTACGCATATATATTCCGTTCTTACGCATATATATTCAGTTCTTACACATACATATTCCGTTCTTACGCATATATATTCCGTTCTTACGCATATATATTCCGTTCTTACGCATATATATTCCGTTCTTACGCATATATATTCCGTTCTTAGGCATATATATTCCGTTCTTACGCATATATATTCAGTTCTTACACATATAAATTCAGTTCTTACACATATATATTCAGTTCTTACGCATATATATTCAGTTCTTACGCATATATATTCAGTTTTTACACATGTATATTCAGTTTTTACACATATATATTCAGTTCTGACAAATATATATTCCGTTCTTACGCATATATATTCAGTTCTTAGGCATATATTCAGTTCTTACGCATATATATTCAGTTCTTACACATATATATTCATTTCTTACGCATATATATTCAGTTCTTACACATATATATTCAGTTCTTACGCATATATATTCCATTCTTACGCATATATATTCCGATCTTACGCATATATATTCAGTTCTTACACATATATATTCAATTCTTACACATATATATTCAGTTCTTACACATATATATTCAGTTCTTACACATATATATTCAGTTCTTACACATATATATTCAGTTCTTACACATATATATTCAGTTCTTACACATATATATTCAGTTCTTACGCATATATATTCCGTTCTTACGCACATATATTCCGTTCTTACGTATATATATTCCGTTCTTACGCATATATATTCCGTTCTTAGGCATATATATTCCGTTCTTATGCATATATATTCAGTTCTTACACATATAAATTCAGTTCTTACACATATATATTCAGTTCTTACGCATATATATTCAGTTCTTACGCATATATATTCAGTTCTTACACATGTATATTCAGTTTTTACACATATATATTAAGTTCTTACACATATATATTCAGTTCTTACACATATATATTCCGTTCTTACGCATATATATTCATTTCTTACACATATATATTCAGTTCTTACACATATATATTCAGTTCTTACACATATATATTTCGTTCTTACACATATATATTCAGTTCTTACACATATATATTCAGTTCTTACACATATATATTCAGTTCTTACACATATATATTCCATTCTTACGCATATATATTCCGTTCTTAGGCATATATTCAGTTCTTTAGCATATATTTTCAGTTCTTACGCATATATATTCTGTTCTTACGCATATATATTCCGTTCTTACGCATATATATTCAGTTCTTACACATACATATTCCGTTCTTACGCATATATATTCCGTTCTTACGCATATATATTCCGTTCTTACGCATATATATTCCGTTCTTACGCATATATATTCCGTTCTTAGGCATATATATTCCGTTCTTACGCATATATATTCAGTTCTTACACATATAAATTCAGTTCTTACACATATATATTCAGTTCTTACGCATATATATTCAGTTCTTACGCATATATATTCAGTTCTTACACATGTATATTCAGTTTTTACACATATATATTCAGTTCTGACAAATATATATTCCGTTCTTACACATATATATTAAGTTCTTACACATATATATTCAGTTCTTACACATATATATTCCGTTCTTACGCATATATATTCATTTCTTACACATATATATTCAGTTCTTACACATATATATTCCGTTCTTACACATATATTTTCAGTTCTTACTCATATATATTCCGTTCTTACGCATATATATTCCGTTCTTACACATATATATTCAGTTCTTACACATATATATTCAGTTCTTACACATATATATTCAGTTCTTACCGATATATATTCCGTTCTTACGCATATATATTCCGTTCTTACGCATATATATTCCGTTTTTACGCATATATTCAGTTCTTACGCATATATTCAGTTCTTACGCATATATACTCCGTTCTTACACATATATATTCAGTTCTTACACATATATATTCAGTTCTTACACATATATATTAAGTTTTTACACATATATATTCAGTTTTTACACATATATACTCAGTAGTTACACATATATATTTCATTCTTACGCATATATATTCCGTTCTTACACATATATATTCAGTTCTTACACATATATATTCCGTTCTTATGCATATATATTCAGTTCTTACACATATATATTCAGTTCTTACAAATATATATTCAGTTCTTACACATATATTTTCAGTTCTTACACATATATATTCAGTTCTTACACATATATATTCAGTTCTAACGCATATATATTCAGTTCTTACGCATATATATTCAATTCTTATACATATATATTTCGTTCTTACACATATATATTCAGTTCTTACACATATATATTCAGTTCTTACACATATATATTCAGTTCTTACGCATATATATTCCGTTCTTACGCATATATATTCCGATCTTACGCATATATATTCAGTTCTTACACATATATATTCAGTTCTTACAGATATATATTCAGTCCTTACACATATATATTCAGTTCTTACACATATATATTCCATTCTTAAGCATTTATTCAGTTCTTACACATATATATTCAGTTTTTACACATATATATTCAGTTCTTACACATATATATTTAGTTCTTACAAATATATATCCGTTCTTACGCATATATATTCAGTTCTTACGCATATATTCAGTTCTTACGCATATATATTCAGTTCTTACACATATATATTCAGTTCTTACGCATATATATTCAGTTCCTACACATATATATTCCGTTCCGACGCATATATATTCAGTTCTTACACATATATATTCAGTTCTTACACATATATATTCAGTTCTTACACATATATATTCCATTCTTACGCATATATATTCCGTTCTTAGGCATATATTCAGTTCTTTAGCATATATGTTCAGTTCTTACGCATATATATTCTGTTCTTACGCATATATATTCCGTTCTTACGCATATATATTCAGTTCTTACACATACATATTCCGTTCTTACGCATATATATTCCGTTCTTACGCATATATATTCCGTTCTTACGCATATATATTCCGTTCTTAGGCATATATATTCCGTTCTTATGAATATATATATTCAGTTCTTACACATATAAATTCAGTTCTTACACATATATATTCAGTTCTTACGCATATATATTCAGTTCTTACGCATATATATTCAGTTCTTACACATGTATATTCAGTTTTTACACATATATATTAAGTTCTTACACATATATATTCAGTTCTTACACATATATATTCCGTTCTTACGCATATATATTCATTTCTTACACATATATATTCAGTTCTTACACATATATATTCAGTTCTTACACATATATATTTCGTTCTTACACATATATATTCAGTTCTTACACATATATATTCAGTTCTTACACATATATATTCAGTTCTTACACATATATATTCAGTTCTTACACATATATATTCAGTTCTTACGCATATATATTCCATTCTTACGCACATATATTCCGTTCTTACGCATATATATTCAGTTCTTACACATATATATTCAGTTCTTACACATATATATTAAGTTCTTACACATATATATTCAGTTCTTACACATATATATTCAGTTCTTACACATATATATTCAGTTCTTACACATATATATTAAGTTCTTACACATATATATTCAGTTCTTACACATATATATTCAGTTCTTACACATATATATTCCGTTCTTACGCATATATATTCAGTTCTTACACATATATATTCCATTCTTACGCATATATATTCCGTTCTTAGGCATATATTCAGTTCTTTAGCATATATTTTCAGTTCTTACGCATATATATTCTGTTCTTACGCATATATATTCCGTTCTTACGCATATATATTCAGTTCTTACACATACATATTCCGTTCTTACGCATATATATTCCGTTCTTACGCATATATATTCCGTTCTTACGCATATATATTCCGTTCTTACGCATATATATTCCGTTCTTAGGCATATATATTCCGTTCTTACGCATATATATTCAGTTCTTACACATATAAATTCAGTTCTTACACATATATATTCAGTTCTTACTCATATATATTCAGTTCTTACGCATATATATTTAGTTCTTACACATGTATATTCAGTTTTTACACATATATATTCAGTTCTGACAAATATATATTCCGTTCTTACGCATATATATTCAGTTCTTAGGCATATATTCAGTTCTTACGCATATATATTCAGTTCTTACACATATATATTCAGTTCTTACACATATATATTCCGTTCTTACGCATATATATTCATTTCTTACACATATATATTCAGTTCTTACACATATATATTCCGTTCTTACACATATATTTTCAGTTCTTACTCATATATATTCCGTTCTTACGCATATATATTCCGTTCTTACACATATATATTCAGTTCTTACACATATATATTCAGTTCTTACACATATATATTCAGTTCTTACCGATATATATTCCGTTCTTACGCATATATATTCCGTTCTTACGCATATATATTCCGTTTGTTACGCATATATTCAGTTCTTACGCATATATTCAGTTCTTACGCATATATACTCCGTTCTTACTAATATATATTCAGTTCTTACACATATATATTCAGTTCTTATACATATATATTCAGTTTTTACACATATATATTCAGTTTTTACACATATATATTCAGTAGTTACACATATATATTTCATTCTTACGCATATATATTCCGTTCTTACACATATATATTCAGTTCTTACACATATATATTCCGTTCTTATGCATATATATTCAGTTCTTACACATATATATTCAGTTCTTACAAATATATATTCAGTTCTTACACATATATTATCAGTTCTTACACATATATATTCAGTTCTTACACATATATATTCAGTTCTAACACATATATATTCAGTTCTTACGCATATATATTCAATTCTTATACATATATATTTCGTTCTTACACATATATATTCAGTTCTTACACATATATATTCAGTTCTTACACATATATATTCAGTTCTTACGCATATATATTCCGTTCTTACGCATATATATTCCGATCTTACGCATATATATTCAGTTCTTACACATATATATTCAGTTCTTACAGATATATATTCAGTCCTTACACATATATATTCAGTTCTTACACATATATATTCCATTCTTAAGCATTTATTCAGTTCCTTCACATATATATTCAGTTCTTACACATATATATTCAGTTCTTACACATATATATTTAGTTCTTACAAATATATATCCGTTCTTACGCATATATATTCAGTTCTTACGCATATATTCAGTTCTTACGCAAATATATTCAGTTCTTACACATATATATTCAGTTCTTACGCATATATATTCAGTTCTTACACATATATATTCCGTTCTTACGCATATATATTCAGTTCTTACACATATATATTCAGTTCTTACACATATATATTCAGTTCTTACACATATATATTCCATTCTTACGCATATATATTCCGTTCTTAGGCATATATTCAGTTCTTTAGCATATATTTTCAGTTCTTACGCATATATATTCTGTTCTTACGCATATATATTCCGTTCTTACGCATATATATTCAGTTCTTACACATACATATTCCGTTCTTACGCATATATATTCCGTTCTTACGCATATATATTCCGTTCTTACGCATATATATTCCGTTCTTACGCATATATATTCCGTTCTTAGGCATATATATTCCGTTCTTACGCATATATATTCAGTTCTTACACATATAAATTCAGTTCTTACACATATATATTCAGTTCTTACGCATATATATTCAGTTCTTACGCATATATATTCAGTTCTTACACATGTATATTCAGTTTTTACACATATATATTAAGTTCTTACACATATATATTCAGTTCTTACACATATATATTCCGTTCTTACGCATATATATTCATTTCTTACACATATATATTCAGTTCTTACACATATATATTCAGTTCTTACACATATATATTTCGTTCTTACACATATATATTCAGTTCTTACACATATATATTCAGTTCTTACACATATATATTCAGTTCTTACACATATATATTCAGTTCTTACACATATATATTCAGTTCTTACGCATATATATTCCGTTCTTACGCACATATATTCCGTTCTTACGCATATATATTCAGTTCTTACACATATATATTCCATTCTTACGCATATATATTCCGTTCTTAGGCATATATTCAGTTCTTTAGCATATATTTTCAGTTCTTACGCATATATATTCTGTTCTTACGCATATATATTCCGTTCTTACGCATATATATTCAGTTCTTACACATACATATTCCGTTCTTACGCATATATATTCCGTTCTTACGCATATATATTCCGTTCTTACGCATATATATTCCGTTCTTACGCATATCTATTCCGTTCTTAGGCATATATATTCCGTTCTTACGCATATATATTCAGTTCTTACACATATAAATTCAGTTCTTACACATATATATTCAGTTCTTACGCATATATATTCAGTTCTTACGCATATATATTCAGTTCTTACACATGTATATTCAGTTTTTACACATATATATTCAGTTCTGACAAATATATATTCCGTTCTTACGCATATATATTCAGTTCTTAGGCATATATTCAGTTCTTACGCATATATATTCAGTTCTTACACATATATATTCCGTTCTTACGCATATATATTCAGTTCTTACACATATATATTCAGTTCTTACACATATATATTCAGTTCTTACACATATATATTCCATTCTTACGCATATATATTCCGTTCTTAGGCATATATTCAGTTCTTTAGCATATATTTTCAGTTCTTACGCATATATATTCTGTTCTTACGCATATATATTCCGTTCTTACGCATATATATTCAGTTCTTACACATACATATTCCGTTCTTACGCATATATATTCCGTTCTTACGCATATATATTCCGTTCTTACGCATATATATTCCGTTCTTACGCATATATATTCCGTTCTTAGGCATATATATTCCGTTCTTACGCATATATATTCAGTTCTTACACATATAAATTCAGTTCTTACACATATATATTCAGTTCTTACGCATATATATTCAGTTCTTACGCATATATATTCAGTTCTTACACATGTATATTCAGTTTTTACACATATATATTCAGTTCTGACAAATATATATTCCGTTCTTACGCATATATATTCAGTTCTTACACATATATATTCAGTTCTTACACATATATATTCAGTTCTTACACATATATATTAAGTTCTTACACATATATATTCAGTTCTTACACATATATATTCCGTTCTTACGCATATATATTCATTTCTTACACATATATATTCAGTTCTTACACATATATATTCAGTTCTTACACATATATATTTCGTTCTTACACATATATATTCAGTTCTTACACATATATATTCAGTTCTTACACATATATATTCAGTTCTTACACATATATATTCAGTTCTTACACATATATATTCAGTTCTTACGCATATATATTCCGTTCTTACGCACATATATTCCGTTCTTACGCATATATATTCAGTTCTTACACATATATATTCAGTTCTTACACATATATATTAAGTTCTTACACATATATATTCAGTTCTTACACATATATATTCCGTTCTTACGCATATATATTCATTTCTTACACATATATATTCAGTTCTTACACATATATATTCCGTTCTTACACATATATTTTCAGTTCTTACTCATATATATTCCGTTCTTACGCATATATATTCCGTTCTTACACATATATATTCAGTTCTTACACATATATATTCAGTTCTTACACATATATATTCAGTTCTTACCGATATATATTCCGTTCTTACGCATATATATTCCGTTCTTACGCATATATATTCGTTTTTACGCATATATTCAGTTCTTACGCATATATTCAGTTCTTACGCATATATAAACCGTTCTTACACATATATATTCAGTTCTTACACATATATATTCAGTTCTTACACATATATATTCAGTTTTTACACATATATATTCAGTTTTTACACATATATATTCAGTAGTTACACATATATATTTCATTCTTACGCATATATATTCCGTTCTTACACATATATATTCAGTTCTTACACATATATTCCGTTCTTATGCATATATATTCAGTTCTTACACATATATATTCAGTTCTTACAAATATATATTCAGTTCTTACACATATATTTTCAGTTCTTACACATATATATTCAGTTCTTACACATATATATTCAGTTCTAACACATATATATTCAGTTCTTACGCATATATATTCAATTCTTATACATATATATTTCGTTCTTACACATATATATTCAGTTCTTACATATATATATTCAGTTCTTACACATATATATTCAGTTCTTACGCATATATATTGCGTTCTTACGCATATATATTCCGATCTTACGCATATATATTCAGTTCTTACACATATATATTCAGTTCTTACAGATATATATTCAGTCCTTACACATATATATTCAGTTCTTACACATATATATTCCATTCTTACGCATATATATTCCGTTCTTACACATATATATTCAGTTCTTACACATATATATTCAGTTCTTACATCCATATATTCAGTTCTTACACATATATATTCAGTTCTTACGCATATATATTCCGTTCTTACGCACATATATTCCGTTCTTACGCATATATATTCAGTTCTTACACATAAATATTCCGTTCTTACACATATATATTAAGTTCTTACACATATATATTCAGTTCTTACACATATATATTCAGTTCTTACACATATATAATCAGTTCTTACACATATATATTCAGTTCTTACACATATATATTCCGTTCTTAAGCATTTATTCAGTTCTTACACATATATATTCAGTTCTTACAGATATATATTTAGTTTTTACACATATATATTCAGTTCTTACACATATATATTCTGTTCTTACAAATATATATTCCGTTCTTACGCATATATATTCAGTTCTTACGCATATATTCAGTCCTTACGCATATATATTCAGTTCTTACACATATATATTCCGTTCTTACGCATATATATTCAGTTCTTACACATATATATTCCGTTCTTACGCATATATATTCAGTTCTTACACATATATAAGCAGTTCTTACACATATATATTCAGTTCTTACGCATATATATTCCATTCTTACGCATATATATTCCGTTCTTAAGCATATATTCGGTTCTTTAGCATATATTTTCAGTTTTTACGCATATATATTCAGTTCTTACAAATATATATTCAGTTCTTACACATATATATTTAGTTCTTACGCATATATATTCAGTTCTTACGCATACATATTCTGTTCTTACGCATATATATTCCGTTCTTACGCATATATATTCAGTTCTTACACATACATATTCCGTTCTTACGCATATATATTCCGTTCTTACGCATATATATTCCGTTCTTAGGCATATATATTCCGTTCTTACGCATAAATTTTCCGTTCTTAGGCATATATATTCCGTTCTTACGCATATATATTCAGTTCTTACACATATAAATTCAGTTCTTACACATATATATTCAGTTCTTACGCATATATATTCAGTTCTTACGCATATATATTCAGTTCTTACACATGTATATTCAGTTTTTACACATATATATTCAGTTCTGACAAATATATATTCCGTTCTTACGCATATATATTCAGTTCTTACGCATATATTCAGTTCTTACGCATATATATTCAGTTCTTACACATATATATTTAGTTCTTACGCATATATATTCAGTTCTTACACATATATATTCAGTTCTTACGCATATATATTCCGTTCTTACGCATATATATTCCGATCTTACGCATATATATTCAGTTCTTACACATATATATTCAGTTCTTACACATATATATTCATTCCTTACACATATATATTCAGTTCTTACACATATATATTCCGTTCTTACGCATATATATTCAGTTTTTACACATATATATTCAGTTCTTACACATATATATTCAGTTCTTACTCATATATATTCAGTTCTTACACATATATATTCAGTAGTTACACATATATATTCAGTTCTTACAAATATATATTCCGTTCTTACGCATACATATTCAGTTCTTACGCATATATTCAGTACTTACGCATATATATTCAGTTCTTACACATATATATTCAGTTCTTACGCATATATATTCAGTTCTTACACATATATATTCCATTCTTACGCATATATATTCCGTTCTTTCACATATATATTTAGTTCTTACACATATATATTCCGTTCTTATGCATATATATTCAGTTCTTACGCATATATTCAGTTCTTACGCATATATATTCAGTTCTTACACATATATATTTAGTTCTTACGCATATATATTCAGTTCTTATACATATATATTCAGTTCTTACGCATATATATTCCGTTCTTACGCATATATATTCCGATCTTACGCATATATATTCAGTTCTTACACATATATATTCAGTTCTTACACATATATATTCAGTCCTTACACATATATATTTAGTTCTTACACATATATATTCCGTTCTTACGCCAATATATTCAGTTTTTACACATATATATTCAGTTCTTACACATATATTCAGTTCTTACACTTATATATTCAGTTCTTACGCATATATATTCCGTTCTTACGCATATATATTTAGTTCTTACACATATATATTCAGTTCTTACACATATATATTCCGTTCTTACGCATATATATTCAGTTCTTACACATATATATTCAGTTCTTACGCATATATATTCCGTTCTTATGCATATATATTCAGTTCTTTCGCATATATATTCAGTCCTTACGCATATATATTCCGTTCTTACGCATATATATTCAGTTCTTACGCATATATATTCCGTTCTTACGCACATATATTCAGTTCTAACACATATATATTCAGTTCTTACACACATATATTCAGTTCTTACAAATATATATTCCGTTCTTACGCATATATTCAGTTCTAACGCATAAATATTCAGTTCTTACACATATATATTCAGTTCTTAAGCATATATATTCAATTCTTACATATATATTCAGTACTTACGCATATATATTCCGTTCTTACACATATATATTCAGTACTTACGCATATATTCAGTTCTTACGCATATATATTCAGTTCTTACACATATATATTCCGTACTTACGCCTATATATTCCGTTCTTACACATATATATTCAGTTCTTACACATATATTCAGTTCTTACACATATATATTCATTTCTTACATATATATTCAGTTCTTACGCATATATATTCAGTTCTTACTCATATATTCAGTTCTTACGCATATATATTCAGTTATTACGCATATATATTCAGTTCTTACCTATATATATTCAGTTCACACGCATATATATTCCGTTCTGACGCATATATATTCAGTTCTTACGCATATATATTCCGTTCTTAGGCATATATATTCAGTTCTTACACATATATATTCAGTTCTTACACATATATATTCAGTTCTTACAAATATATATTCCGTTCTTACGCATATATATTCAGTCCTTACGCATATATATTCCGTTCTTACGCATATATATTCAGTTCTTACGCATATATATTCCGTTCTTACGCACATATATTCAGTTCTAACACATATATATTCAGTTCTTACACACATATATTCAGTTCTTACAAATATATATTCCGTTCTTACGCATATATTCAGTTCTAACGCATAAATATTCAGTTCTTACACATATATATTCAGTTCTTACGCATATATATTCAATTCTTACATATATATTCAGTACTTACGCATATATATTCCGTTCTTACACATATATATTCAGTACTTACGCATATATTCAGTTCTTACGCATATATATTCAGTTCTTACACATATATATTCCGTACTTACGCATATATATTCCGTTCTTACACATATATATTCAGTTCTTACACATATATTCAGTTCTTACACATATGTATTCATTTCTTACATATATATTCAGTTCTTACGCATATATATTCAGTTCTTACTCATATATTCAGTTCTTACGCATATATATTCAGTTATTACGCATATATATTCAGTTCTTACCTATATATATTCAGTTCACACGCATATATATTCCGTTCTGACGCATATATATTCAGTTCTTACGCATATATATTCCGTTCTTAGGCATATATATTCAGTTCTTACACATATATATTCAGTTCTTACACATATATATTCAGTTCTTACAAATATATATTCCGTTCTTACGCATATATATTCAGTTCTTACGCATATATTCAGTTCTAACGCATATATATTCAGTTCTTACACATATATATTCAGTTCTTACGCATATATATTCAGTTCTGACAGATATATATTCAGTACTTACGCATATATATTCCGTTCTTACACATATATATTTCATTCTTACGCATATATATTCAGTTCTTACGCATATATTCATTTCTTACGCATATATATTCAGTTCTTACACATATATATTCAGTTCTTACGCATATATATTCAGTTCTTACACATATATATTCAGTTCTTACACATATATATTCAGTTCTTACACATATATATTCAGTTCTTATACATATATTCTCGGTTATTACACATATATATTCAGTTCTTACACATATATATTCCGTTCTTACGCATATATATTCAGTTCTTACGCATATATTTAGTTCTTACGCATATATATTCAGTTCTTACGCATATATTCAGTTCTTACGCATATATATTCAGTTCTTACACATATATATTCAGTTCTTACGCATATATATTCAGTTCTTACGCATATATATTCCGTTCTTACGCATATATATTCAGTTCTTACACATATATATTCCGTTCTTACACATATATATTCCGTTCTTACGCATATATATTCAGTTCTTACGCATATATATTCCGTTCTTACGCATATATATTCAGTTCTTACACATATATATTCCGTTCTTACACATATATATTCAGTTCTTACACATAAATATTCACTATTTACTCATATATATTCAGTTCTTACAAAATATATATTCCGTTCTTACACATATAAACACATATATATTCCGTTCTTACACATATATATTTCGTTCTTACATATATATATTCCGTTCTTACACATATATATTCCGTTCTTACGCATATATCTTCAGTTCTTACACATATATATTCCGTTCTTACGCATATATATTCAGTTCTTACGCATATATATTCATTTCTTACACATATATGTTCAGTTCTTACGCATATATATTCAGTTTTTACGCATATATATTCAGTTCTTACGCATATATATTCAGTTCTTACACATATATATTCAGTTCTTACACATATTTATTCCGTTCTTACACATATATATTCCGTTCTTACACATGTATATGAAGTTCTTACACATATATATTCACTTCTTACACATATATATTCCGTTCTTACACATATATTCAGTTCTTACAGATATATATTCAGTTCTTACGCATATATATTCAGTTCTTACGCATATATTCATTTCTTACACATATATGTTTAGTTCTTACACATATATATCCCGTTCTTACACGTACATATTCCGATCTTACACATACATATTCCGTTCTTACACATATATATTCAGTTCTTACACATATATATATTC
>JAWPHD010018897.1:0-37935 GCA_037043455.1 Cyrtodaria siliqua
GAAAAGCAGTTTCCATAAATATACAAATCCGCGAGAGAAGCGAAAAGAATAATGAAGCGAAGAAATTCTACGTCAGTCATAAATGTAATGAATGAAAATAAACCAGCTTTCCGCGCGAAACACAAAGTGTGTTAATCAACTAACACCGTGAAAGAATTTGTTTAATTCAATTAAGCCTGTACACGGGCTGATTGAAGTGCGGTGTACGCTCAAAATGCCATCTCATCCCATCTTCATGATTAAATTACCCAGCAACTTCACCAATGGATTTTTTTTCTGAAGTAGTTTTTGTCTAGAAATGTCGGGGTAAATAAATTAAATCCTGCAATATTAGATCGGTTGAGAACATAACAGTAATATTCATGAGGGAGTGGTGGTGTCTTTAACAGATTGCAGTTACTTTGGTATGTAGAATTGCTCCGACCAATATTTTTTTTGCATTGGGGAAACATATTTGTTAAACCATGTATTGAGTAACGATTACTACCGTTTTGTATGAGAACCAATATAAGGGTTTGTATGAGAACCAATACAAGGATTTGTATGAGAACCAATATAAGGATTTGTATAAGAACCAATATAAGGATTTGTATAAGAACCAATACAAGGATTTGTATAAGGACCAATATAAGGATTTGTATGAGAACCAATACAAGGATTTGTATAAGAACCAATATAAGGATCTGTAGTTGCATAAAGTAGGTCAGTGGTCTGTTTAAGGAGAGAATCTGATGATAAAGATGCATACGGCAGTTTGCTACTTCCTAGATATCCAAACAATTGCACAAGTTTCTTTTTCTAAAAAAGTTGTTTAGACAATATGATGATGGAGTAATAAACAGAGCATATGCTAACACACATACGTGTTCTTGGATTGCCTTTTCTTCGTTAAGACATGAAGAAAGATCCACACGCTTAAAACATGCGTACTTAGTGTGCCACATTCACTGCGTAATCGATTCAGGGTGCCATATTCACTGCGTACTCGACTAGGGTGCGATATTCACTGCGTACTCGACTCAGGGTGCCATATTCACTGCGTGCCCGGCTCGGTAACTTTAGTTTTTTGTTAAGTGAGTATTGAGTTTCTTCTGGTGCAATATAACCGAAACAGTGACGTAATTTAGCCTTCTGGTGCAATGAATACCGTAGAAATGACTTAAATTTAGCCTTCTGTTGAAAAATCGACCGTCATATATAGCCTAACATGTGCTACCAATGACGTAAAACACCATTCAAATCTGGTGCAATGAGTACCATCGTGACATTGGTGTTATTGGCCTTCTGGTGCAATGAGTACCGCAACATAAACATAACATTAGCCTTCTGGTGCAATGAGTACTGCGACATAGACGTAACTTTAGCCTTCTGATGTAATGAGTACTGCGACATAGACATAACTTTAGCCTTCTGATGTAATGAGTACTGCGACATAGACGTGGTAACGTTAGCCTTCTGCTGTAATGAGTACTGCGACATAGACGTAACGTTAGCCTTCTACTGTAATGCGTACCGCGACATAGACGTAACGTTAGCCTTCTGCTGTAATGAGTACCACGACATAGACGTAACTTTAGCCTTCTACTGTAATGAGTACCGCGGCATAGACGTAACTTTAGCCTTCTGCTATAATGCGTACCGCGACATAGACGTAATGTTAGCCTTCTGATGTAATGAATATCGCGACATAGACGTTACGTTAGCCTTCTGCTGTAATGAGTACCGCGACATAGACGTAACGTTAGCCTTCTGCTGTAATGAGTACCGCGACATAGACGTAACGTTAGCCTTCTGATGTAATGAGTACCGCGACATAGACGTAACTTTAGCCTTCTGCTGTAATGAGTACCGCGACATAGACGTAACATTTTTCATAATTTTTTGCGCACAATATGACCTATTTATGTGTCGACGTGCCGTAAAACACCATTCATTCATTCATTACAATTAAAAAAGCAAGGTCCCTGGTTTAAATCCCGTTCCGGGCAACTATTATGTTTTATGAAATATATTTAGAAGCCGTATATTATCGATGGTACTTGTACTAAGGCATCGATTTCTGGCTTATATACCGACGTTTTGGGTTTTCGTCGAAATGAAACTTCTTCACACGTGCCTTCTCCATATCAGTTTAAGTACAGCATCTGTAGCTTTAACAACTTCTACACACAAATTGGAAGTTTAACTAAACTGGCTAAACCTTGTGACAATTTTAGGAGTATTTGTCTGCGCCTCTTTAAATATATTCATTCATACGCTATCTCTAGCCAAATGAATCGAAAATGAATGAAAATCTGCATTTTAAAATTGAGTGCAAATACATTGTACAACACATTGTAAATAACGTGTACACTTGTTAATGCAAGACTTATACAGATGGGATTTTATACCATGCTGTGTTATTTTTATATTGAAATAAATCCATCTAAGTCTCTTGTTGTTGTAAAAACAATGACCTCGAAGTAGCGTTTTTTTTATATGAATCAAATAAGTTTTGAAGTTATAAAATTACCATCGCCATAAAGCATCAACAGAACGTGGATCCGTATTCATTCGTCGTTTAATGCAGCAAGAAATCAGCCAATGGCCTGTGTCTTCTTGATGTTGCAGATATTAACCAAACCCTTGAACAGATGCGTATCAGGATGGGAGACTCCGTAATGCGTTTTATTCCGTGATATATAGACATGGCTGTCACCGAGGAGAGATAAATGGAGTGAAAATTAAAACATTGTTTTATCGATCATACCCGTGGGGAGTTCATGAATGATGGGAAATCGATACAGTACGATTTCTTCTTCTGGAGCCGGCGAGATTTGGTACAAGGGAGATAACGGCAATGGCGTATAGTGGAATATCGATCCGTACGTTGATACATATCCAAAACCTGCATGCTGTTACATAGCCTGGCTCTCGTTTCAGTGGTTATAGTTTCCTTTAATATTTTGCAACCAGAGTCAAAATAAAATCTAAAATCCTAAAAGTTATCAGTCTTGTTCTTATTAGCTCTAAACCACTTTTGAAGGGGACTTAATGTAGATTTTATTTAATGATAGCTTGAGTTATCTCAAATATAGTAAAACTTAACAAACATAAGGGCATATAGCCAGTCTAGCTAAAACCGTGCAATTGTGAACTCAACGATTATAATTCTTGAAAACAAAAATATTGCTAACAAAATATGGCGAGACACATATTTATGCTAGAAGCAAATAATTATATAAATGGCCACTGTAATATCCCGTGACACATCTATCAATAACCACAGTAATATGACGTGACACATATTTCAATAACCACTGTAATATCCCGGGACACATCTTTCAATAACCACTGTAATATCCCGGGACACATCTTTCAATAACCAGTGTAATATCCCGTGACACATCCATCAATAACAACTGTAATATCCCGTGACACATCCATCAATAACCACTGTAATATATCAGGACACATATATCAATAACCAGTGTAATATGCTTGGACACATCCATCAATGACCACTGTAATACACCTGGACACTCTTTCATGGAGGATGTAAACCCGTCGATCCCGTGAAGTGATTCACAACCGTTTAGGTTCCAGTCAGTTGGCAAATAAATACACTAAATAAATATAAAACCTGGGAGAGGTCAAACTTATAGAAAACACAGAGCTTCAATGTAAAACCCACTAAATATCAGTTTATGTTGATGGGCATAGTAAAATAAGAGGCCAAAATAAGGTGTTAAATCCTCAAAGTCAATAAAAAGTGAATTTCCTCCAAATTTCTGCACATGTATATTAAAGACGTTTGCGAGGTTCACGCAGCTATGTTTGCGAGGTTCACGATTCTGGCCATTTTTCAATCGTGGGCGGCCATTACCGAATTTCAGGACCATGCAGCTTTAAATACCTGTATTGGACAATATATGTTAAAGCGGCATACAGTAATGGGAAGATGAATTGTTTTTGTATACGTTATGAAGGTTTTACTCACTTGAAGCAAATACTGAAAGCCAAAGACATCAATATTGTTAAACAAACCTTTTCATTTTCTGTAAAATTCCCAAAACGGAAGTGTGCAATATCGGTCCGCATTTTTGTAAAACAGTATTTAATATCTCCAGCTCCATTAATAACTGCCTTATGTTCTAGTTATATACAAAGTTATTACAAATAATGAAACAATTAATATTTGATCGACTCTACCTTTGAAATAGTTATTTTTCCGACGGATTATATATAAACAGGGGTGGCGGGGGTTGGGGAGGGGGGTGGGGTTGGGGGAGGGGGGAAATGGATGCAAAGTGAGAATTATAAGTTGCACATCGTTTTCTTCTACAGGTGAGTAGTTTATTTTATATAAAACATAAACGTGTTCACAAAGTCCTCAAATTTCAGTGATCACAATGGCGATCTAAAGATTATTATCGTTCGATTCCAGCCATTGCCATATGCGCTGTGTCCCTGAGCAAGACACTTTATCTGCATTGCTTAGTACTGGTTCTACCCAGGTAGACATCGAGAGTGATTCAAATAAGTTCATAGAGCTTTCGTTGCAATCGATGTAAAATAAATAAGTTTAAATTTAAAGATTATGCATATTTACTCTTAACTGAAGGCTGGAATGTAAATAAACTTCGTACATTTCTTTAAATAAAAAGTTTACTTTCCATGATATATATATATATATATTTAATTATCTCACAAATAATATATTTCTTTACAAATAATATATATATATATATATATATATATATATATATATATATATATTTGCTTCTTTTAAATAAAGGTTATAGTTATATTTTGGTGTAATAAAAATATATTTTATGTACATTGTGTTGGGGTATGTATATGGTATTCCAGCATATGCACAGCGTTGATGTTTTTGTAGTTACAATATAAGTGTGTTCATATAGTTATTGAATATTTAATAGTTTAGTACACATATATAACCATTTATAACCTGAAATTATGGTGACTGCAAAAAAAAAGAAGGTCATTGGAAACCAAAGAAGCGTTTTGGTAGGGCAGGAGGAATGCATAGCAAGAAAAAAGTGAAAACAAGTGTAATCCCAAAATTGAAATCTAAGGTTATATCATGTACAAAATATATACCATAGCATCGTAAGAAAAACTTGTACCAGAAAAGTTGTACAGATATCAGCGCTTGAAAAATACACGGAAGTGTACAATCCAAAATGTCAAACATTGTACAGATGTCAGCGCTTGACAAAACACTGAAGTGTACTGTCCAAAAAGTTAAACATTACTATGGGCGGCCAAATCCATCAAAACATATAACTTATTTAAGACGACGTCTCTTGTCTCACGATTTAACAAAACAACAGTCCATTCAATCACTTTTGTCCTAATTTAACGTCTTATTAAACCATTTAATGTACTTTTTCAGACCGTTCAATATAAGTGTTAACCGTTTGATGAAAATACAAATCGTTTAATAATAGATGAAACCGTTTAATGAACGATTTCGAACCATCTAATAAGTTATGAACTCATTAGATGGTAGATTTTCTTAGTTAATAAAGGATGTCTCAAAGGCATGAAGAATCTATATTCATTTCAAATCAAGAGCCTGGAAAAACACATACTGTATTAACTACGAAAATCTACCATCTAACTGCAAGTATATAAGCTATGCGACAACTGCAATAACCAATCACTGGAAAAACACATACTGTATTAACTAAGAAAATCTGCCATCTAACTGCAAGTATAACTGCAATAACCAATCAAACATTCAATAAATGTAGGATTAAATGGATATCAATTTATTTTCTCCTTAGAAAAGTTTGCAGGTTGCTGCCATCTTGGAATCTTGACCGAACCGGAATTATATTGTACATGTTCTTGATGCTGCATGTTGAAAAAAAAACAGACAACGTGGGGATAAAAAACAATTACATGCAAATTCTTTAAACTAATTGCTCAACTTCATGAGGTTGATTAAAAAAGATTATTTGTACACCAGATATAGAGATACTTCCGCCACGCGGTTTAAAACTTTTGACGACCTTGAAAGTTGAATCGGTGTCCATACATGAGATCTGGTGCATCGTGACGTCGGCGAAAAAAATACCCGTACAAGATATTGCGAAAGTTTTGCGAGATAGTCCGATTGATCACCGTTCGAACACAATCACTAAATTACTTGGCGTTTCGTTAAATGGTTTATGTATATACCGAATTATTTCAAACGACACTATACGGTTTCGTTCGTCATTAAATCGTTTCATCTGATACTGTTTCAATGCGTTTCACTGCTTGAAAATATTCACTAAATGAAATGGAGTTTTACTATTTAAAAAGTTATGTTGTATTATTTGTGTTCTTACTGAACCATTTCAAAAGAGACCAGGCGGTTTCGATGGTCATTATGTCGTATGTTGGTCGAAGAGGATTTACTGTCTAGAAGAAGAAGAACTTTTATTAGCCTCGTCATAGGTCTATTTGGGTCGAGGCCATCGCAAATAAACCTTACAAAGTACATACATATTATGCCATAAGTCATATATGACTCTTGAGCACAATTTTAAACAATTTTATAACAAATATTTCTAATATATCAATGGCGTTATGACAGTGTCAATATAAATATTACTTAGAATCATGTTTATCAAATACAATTTTATATTAATCTAGATCCTTTGTCAGGTTGAAGGGGCGAGAAAGAAGCAGAATGTGTTGCATTTGTTTTATTATATTTTTATTGAAACAAAGTTATGCCATTTATGCGAAGAAGCCTGCCAACAGTTTTATTATGACAATATTATCAAATGTGGAATGTATTGTAAATTGCAAGCAATCCTTGTTGGTGCAGATGCTCGACTTTCAATGTCGCTTAGTTGGTGAACGAAATTGAAGGAGATAATTCAATATATCAAATAGTGTTCGAGATACAAGAACATAAAACAGATCTACAGATGAGCTTTGTGATCAGTTGGGTATTTACCCATTGGTATATATTTAAATGCATATTTCATGATTTCAATTGGTAAAATAAAACGATAACATTTTGTGAAATTGTTTTGGGGTGGCATTCCACTAATATTGTACAGCATTACACAAGATGTAACACATCAAATAAACTTGTTACATAATAAGCTTTATACAAGGTGACTGGGTGGTCCTTCAACAACCCATGCATTGCTCAATTTGCATTGGTTGTTTTATTATTTGACAATTTCGATTACTTTATTGGTGCCCATGCTTTTGGTTTTAATTGGGTATTTTGACATTTTTAATTGGGTATTTAAGCTGCTTATCTGTAGCTCTGCATACAAAGTTTTAAAGAGACACATGGCACTCGTGGAATGGTTATCAAGCATTGAAATAATTATTTATCCAGTATCATGTTGAAATGTAATCTACTTTCATATAAGTATTTTCTTGTTTTGTTGATCCTTTGGTTTTTGTCGTCTTCAACAATATCTGTAAACATATGATTGGTGCAGTGTAATCAACAGTTAATACTATACACAAAGAAATTGCTTTATATTATTCCTATAACTAGATGTATCGCTGAAGGTGATAAATACCACTCTCCCCACTAACATGTTGTTATTAAGATCAAGGACGATAACTCTGCACGGTATTGTATGGTGAGTCGCACCAAAGTTGTATCATTTGCAGTTCATGTTTAGCTAGTCTTTTTTGTTGTTGTTGTATTGAGGGCAGCTAAAAGTAGCCGATCAGCTTACCACAGTAGGAGGGTACATCACCGTCTACCGGCTATAAAGGAAAGCCCTGCACCTACAAACCGAAATGTTCGTGAAGGGGAGGTAACTCCATACAGAAGCGAAATATACCTATTCAGTTATAGGACTGACCCGAAAATATGTAGTAGTTTCGACTCAGTTCAAGTTACATAATAATCAGCTTGGTGTCGGCATACCCAGCATGAGGACAATAAAATGGCAATAAATCACCTAATATGCCAGCTAATGAGCTAAAACTTTGTCCATGCACAATTAAATGTTAGAAGTATATATCACTGCCTTATCTCTATTTGCAGATAGCATTTTGTTACACCAACTTATTTCCATTTTTTAAATGCGCCTATCGGCTGTCAGATAATTGATGCCCTGCTGTGCGAAAATATGTATTTATTGCTCTGGGGTCAGTTAATTAAATGGATGAATTATAGAGATTCTCAATAAACAGAGGAAACTCGGGTCAGTCCTAGAACTGTATTGGTTTTATAAATATTTCTTTTTTATTTATTTATTTATTATTCATTATTTTAAATGGTGCCATGAAACCTTTAACTATAAATAGAAATGAAATGCAAAACAGAATAAAAACTGAGGGAAAAAAACGTCAATGAATTTGATCTGAAATGTCGAGAAAGGCAATTTTTAAAGCGATTTCCATTATCCAGTAAATACCCATACCCATAAAAATAGCAATATATATAGTCATTGTGGACATAATGGGTGTGTGTTACTGTTACAAAATAATATAAAACCCATATTAACTACTATTATGAGTTATTGACACTGGTGGCAAACATTCAATTCTCCATATCGTAGAAAATGCATTTAGGTATATAGGTTTTACGATGGGCACCGCCATCTTGGATTTCGTTCTATATATTGACAGTGGCTATCATTATAATAATTATTCTTTATCATCTCGCATACCTTCGAT
Organism: Cyrtodaria siliqua; assembly: GCA_037043455.1. NCBI lineage: Eukaryota > Metazoa > Mollusca > Bivalvia > Adapedonta > Hiatellidae > Cyrtodaria > Cyrtodaria siliqua. The sequence goes on from JAWPHD010018897.1 coordinate 8,656, forward strand.
GTAAAAAGAATCATCTATCAATTGTTAATAAATCAAAGAATCATATTAAACCGAATACTGAACGAAATCGCTCGATTAAAAGAAAACGCCTATTAGTCAAAATGTTGAAGCAAGTTTTCTAACCTAGATCGTCGTTAATTTTAGTTCATCTGCCTCATTCCGAAATGGGGAATACATTAGCAAACTATTTGTTATTGTTTGGTACGCGGCTTTAATTTAGTAATTCAGTATAAGAAAATTTTTGCACAGCATCAAGTCGCCGCAGAAAATGTTGCATTTAAAAGAATGAACCAAACAGTACAGAGAAAAAGCAGAATGCAGCAAATAATTATAGCAGTGCGCTTTATGATACACTTGTTCGGTATTATTATATTAAATTATATTATATTATATTGTATTATATTGTATTGTATTATATTATTATATTATATATATTATATTATATTATATTATATTATATTATATTATATTATATTATATTATATTATATTATATTATAATATATTATATTATATTATATATATTATATTATATTTTATTGTATACTTTCATATTGTCCCGTTTAGTTTGCATTGAGCTAAGCGTGCAATATTCTACGATATTGCACGCATTGATATTGCACGGGAACTTTTGCTCGTGCTTGCTAAGAGCCGCGAAATAGAAATAAGGAACTACTTTCAAATAAAAATAACGGAATCCTTCCTATAGTGTCAACAAAAAAATACGTGTTTTTTACAACTTTTTATGGCAAAAATTGATAAAATAATTCAAATGGTCACTCACCCACTGTTTTTAACGTTATCGAATGTTAAACAAACTTCCGAAAATCGCTTGATGTTTTTAATGACGTCATCCGACGTCGACGTCATTTTCGCGCAAAATAATCATCCACACAAAATGAAACTGAATGGCAAGATAGGAATTCCATCAAAAGATATAAAAATAACACAAATACAATGAAAAGTAATAGTCATACAATTAATATTGATCAAAAACAATATGAAAGTATACAGTAAAAAGGTTATTGAATTTGTATGGCTAAATATTACTTGGAACTCGTTGTTTTGGCGCAGGACGACTCGCAAGCTCGTCGTCCTTTGCCAAAACAACTCGTTCCAAGTAATATTTAGCCATACAAATGCAATAACCTATAATATTATATTATATTATATTATATTATATTATATTATATTATATTATATTATATTATATTATATTATATTATACGGGCAAAGCTCGACCTGCCGAAGGCAGGTCGGGCGAAGCCCGACTATAGGTTACACGTATGTACAAGTATGCATTGGAATGAACATGTTAAATACTCACTAACTAACGCTACTCATTTTCATTTTCGTAGTGCGTCAAACTTGAATTTTGTCTCCAAGATGGCAGACGACACGGACGACGCCATTTTGAAACTTCCGGTCGCATTTTTGACCAGCTTCCTGTCTCACGGTGAAGTCACGCAGACGTGATTAACAGTTGAAAGCCAAAAGTAACTTACCGGCGTTCCATTGTTAACAGAAATAATTAATTTTGAAGAATGCTTACATTTTTATGAAGTACCCAGTAGTTTTCTATATGTTTTTCATTATTTCTAGGACTCTGAAGCGCTTCAATTTTGAAGCGTCTGTGATCGGTTTAGATCGTACGTTTCGCACGTCGTAATCGGTATAGGTCGTAAGTTTCACACGTCGTAAAGAAAGTTTCCACAGCGCGTTAGCGTTCTCTACGACGTGCGACTATTACATGTCACAGGCCTTATTCTCCGCTATTTTTACGGAAAATACGAATTAAGTGACTTTGCTGTGCAATGTTTTCGTTTAATAAACAAACAAATTAACGCAGCTAATGTGTACTTATAATAAAGGGAGACTAATCTCTTGACTGTTTAAAAAGGACAGGTTCAAAACACGTCGAGATTTCCGGGTTCTCCATCGAATTTTAAATGGGTTCCAAGTAGGTGAGGTTTACTGCAATAAAATACATTTTTGAGACGGAATGGGTCGAATTTCGACCCTTATAACAAAATATGATACCAGCAATTGTGATTAAGAAGAGTTTATTTCAGTTAGAAGAGTTTATTTTAGTATATGATAGAACAAAATATGTGTTTCCAGTAAAGAGATCCTACATAAAATAAGGAAAAGGATAGACAAATTTACACATATGTTTACCTTAAGCGCAAGTTAAAAATGTAACAATAATTTTTTAATATGACACAGGCACTGACTAGATAACGGCCAAAGTACTTTGATACAATGAATGATTAATTGTGTATGGAATGGATGGGGACTGGAGTAAGAATTTCATAATAACAGGTAACACTAAACAGATAACAAAAAATAAATTTCACTAATAACAGTTAAAGAGAGGAAAAAAAACTTGCCCCTCCCCCTCCTCAACACCACCAGAGCCTTTTACTAGGTCCAGGGCTTTTTTTCAAGGAAACCGGGAAAAGGCCTAGGCCTGCTGAATTTGGGGAAAATAAGCACGAGACTGTCCAAATTGGGAAAAAAATGATTTTCGTTGTTCTGGGAAATGTTTTTTTAAGGGGAAATTTCATTAAAATGTAGTTTTAGGTAAAATATTGATTAGGTTTTAGAACTGAGTTATTTCAACATATAAACTGTGTAAAGTATGTCACTTGATTACCAAAAATAAATTTATTTATATATATATATACATATATTCTTTTTTAATGGGAATTTTTTACCCCAAAATTGGAAGAAATAGAGGTTTTTGCAATTGGGAAGATGCCGAATTTCGGCCCCTGTTAAACAGGTTAAAAAAGCCCTGTGGTCTGGAAAGGGGCATTTTGGCCTAGAATGTGGAAAGATCAATGACTGGGAAATGACATTTTCAGAGTTAAGTTTAAAAAATGGAGAAAACTGCATGATTTTCAAAGTAATTTGGGTGGGGAAGTGGCCTTATACGGACCGCTGCGAAAAAGAGTTAAAGGGCCTCGACTACCAACCTACCACTTCCTATGAGTCTCATTCATTAAACATAGAAAAAACATGTGTTCACCGTGACCGGACCATCTCCTTTAAAACGCTGCCGACATCTTTTATGAGAATAAAACGAGTCTATTTTTTCCGAAAACTGTTCAGTTTGTTAGTCCCCGAAAATTGAAATACACTGACTCACACAAAAACTGCACCAGAAACGCTTGCGCATATTTTCTGTGTAAAGGAAAAGATCAAATAAAGTCTGCACTCAAATATATCCGTATCTTATTGTTCTCAAGTTTCAAGTCATTTCAGATACAAAATAAAACAAAAAGCTGACCTTCCTACCCACTACTTATTGTTGCAGTAAACAAGGGTATTATTTTATAAGGCCTTACAAATATATTTATTTACATATTTGTGCAAATATCTATCTATAAGTATTTCCTGACTTTAAGATCAGGATCTGATCAAATTTATAGTTAGTTCTGACCCTTAAAATAGAGATGGGTAAAAAGTGTACATGCTATCAAATTGCTTTGCCCGTTACATAGGTAGTGCCTATTTCATATTAATATATTATATTATATTATATTATATTATATTATATTATAATATATCATATTATTCTATACCTAATTTATACATCCAATCGTAGACGCTCTTTCGAGTCATGTGACCGTACAATATATTTCCGTATCGGGACGCACGCGCGTACAAAATATCCCGTATTTTGTTCGTATTGTACGCTTCACAGGTTCCATGTTAAACCTATGATAAAGACCGAAACGCGTGAAAAGGTCCGAATAAAAATCAGAACCGACAGGCTTCTGTCATTACCTAACCATAAATTGTTGTCAAGTAATGAAAACCTATCTATTGCACATATTTTTATTTAATTTTCCTTTATAACAAAAAAAAAACACAAAAAACTAGCATAATATATCATTGTTTGAAACTGACCTTCGGTAGTATTTAATCACTGTTGACAACGGAGAAATGGGCATTCTTTCAAGCAAATAAAGCTTGAGAGTAAGCCATGTCGAACACAATATATAAAATACATAGACCTACATGCAATTGTGCTTTCGATGTTCATAGCGACTTGCTTGAAAGCATGAAACAAACGAAAGTTATATCCGAATTATAAATGATTGGTTAAAATAAAGGTATAGAATAAAAAGGTTACTTAACATGGTTCTGTACAATACGGGATATATTTGGACTCGTACACAGCTGGAAAAAATCATATTGGACTCGCCTAACGGCTCGTCCAATATGACTTTTCCAGCTGTGTACTCGTCCAAATATATCTCCGTATTGTACAGAACCATGTTAAATAACCTATAATTATATTATATTATATATATTATATTATATTATATTATATTATATTATATTATATTATATTTTATATTATATTATATTATATAATATAATATTATATTCAGTCAATCAACGCCAGCAAACAACTGATGTGTCTTGTACGATACGCTGCTTTATGTTGATAGTGTATTGCGGGAAACCACCATAGAAATGTACAGCACTAATCTTGATCATATGCGACGCTTGATTGTAAATACAAACGTATGTCTTGAAAACAAGCAAGCGTCGCAGATGATCTAAACTAGTACTGCACAAAACTATCTCAAACTTATTGCTAGATGGGGCTGAACTATAAGGGGGTGTCGCCATTTTCAAAATAACGATGATAGCAATAGGCGCAGGTAGAATAGGCGCAGGTAGAACCTACGCCTAATAATTATAAGGCTGTGCCTGCAACGGTATCAATGGGTATACATCCGCCTTGAAAGATGGCAGACTTTCAAAGTACCGTGCTCAAGTAAGATACTGCGGAAAGGTGTTTAGAAAATACTTAGATATGACCCCAATGGAAATCAAACCTTGGACCATAAACATGTTTTGATATTGTGCCATGTTTGTAAACATGTTACGCCTTGCACAATATCCGTATTGTCTCATTTTGAATTGAATTACAGTATCAGCTACCAATTCAAAATTAATTGCACGTATTCATCTATGGCGTAATGGTACATGTAGGGAGTCCACGTCTGTGACACCGCTAAAGACCACAACTCCGCTAAAGGCCACAACTCCGCTAAAGTCCACATAAATATCCGCTAAAGTTCACAACTCCGCTATAGTCCACACACATTTCCGCTAAAGTCCACAAAAAAACCCGGGGAAAACAGTAATGGTACTAAATAGCCACAATACTTTTCAATGACCTTGTAAAAAGTAGTTCCAAAATGGCTTAATTTTTCATTCTTTTCATGTAATTTCCCAAACTTTTCAAATACTTTATTACATCCATGACTGATTAAGAGGTCGTATGAGGGCCATTCTACCTGAATAAGGTTGCCATTGAGCGTTTACTTCATTTATTTTGTAAAATAAAAAAGAAAGAAATCATAAATAGAATTCAGCCCAAAGGTCAATATGAATGTAAGTACTTGTTTTTATTCTTTCTTTTTATAAATCATAACTGAATATTACGCTAAATATAACAACGACTTCAACGAGGTATTATTTAATGTTTTAGCACACAAAAACGAAGATATAAGGACAGTTTATATTTTAGTCCAATGCAGAATATACATGAACCTTTAAATAAGCATTATCTCTGTTTGATGCTTTTAGATACCCAATAACGGATTTGGAATTTAAAAAAAAACATGTATACAAGTAAAACGTAAATAAACACCAAGCAATAATAGGCATGAACATATATTTATAGTATTTATAGTAACACACACTCGAGTTGTGTCTGTTACAAACAAACAAAACATTTATTGAAACCTTTGTCATGTTAACGCGATACGTCTTTGTCTGAGGTTAATTGTGCTGCTGCTAGTATTTACACTGTATACACTGAACAAAACTGCTAAGTATCAACTTTTGTATCTTAACTAACTTTCTTATTTTAAATATATTTTAGAAAACATATATGATAAATATTTTGTTTTGACCCATAGTTTGTAAAACATTTATTTTTTGTTTAAATTGTTACATCTTTTGAGAGTTACTCTCCCTTTATATGAAAACATGAAATGTGCTGATAAAACACATAACATGAGTTTAAAGATCGCTTAAAGATATAAAATTCTTAAAATTGGTATGAAATAATAGAAAAAAAACATAAAAATTTGACACCTTTATCGCAGAAAAATATGAAAAAATGAAATATGGATAATTTTAAATTACCTCCCTTTAAATTGAATATTGTTTGAAATTCAAGTAACTGTAATTCAGCGTTAACATTAAATACTTCGAAAAAAAAATTGCAAACGCATTTGTAAAACATGATGTCAAAATAATTACGCTAGTAAAACATGATGTCAAAATAATTTTAACTGCCATATTTTAGAATTAGGAACATCGAAAGCTTCACTAATTCGAAGTACTTAATAAAATCCTATATACCCGGTTGTATAAGTGTTATAACTTATTTCTAAGAAAACACATTGACTTAAAAGTTTTAAAATATGTTCATGCAATCAGAGTAGACGATTTACACTCATTATTTTGCAGTTTAATCGTATCTCTAATCAAGCACAAAATACACAAAACGATGAGAATATTATTGACATATTCTTAGGTTTATACTTAGCAATTTGACACGTGATCATGTCATGAAAATAAAATAATAATAATACTATCTTTATCTATCGATGATAATATATTTGGCTTACAGACAGTCTGCTATATTAAAGAACAATGCACACTGATTTCTAAGATGAATAAAAAGATGAGCTTTAAAGTATGACTAATAACAAAAGTATTTATATTTGTCTCTGGGTATGCTACATACAAGCTAATCCACCACAAGACAGTATAAGTTAATTGGTGAAAGAAAAGGTTATAAGTCCAACAGGAAGAGTAGCATTCACAGAATACAGCCACTCCAACAAGTATTACAAAGCAAATGTGATTAAAAAGTACATCACAAACACATTCAGTAAATTTCGATTGGCAGAGTATTCCATTATTTATGACCACACACAAAAAAAATAATTATCTTAGCAAGATGTATGTGCCAGTTTTCATTTGTATTAGAGCGTAGTTTTCGCTGTTGTTGAGGAATTGATGTACTAGTAGTATATATGTATATCATTGATCAATATAATGACAGTATATGTAAAGCGGGAAAGTACGGAGACTCGCCAACAGGGGTGATTTCAGGGGTAAGTGTTAGTAAAATTTTGAATGAGACACATGCAGTGTTATTTAACGACGACGACGATGATGATGATTGCTTAAACCTAGAAAAAAACATTCAAATAAAGCATAGAAATACACACAAACAAAACAATACGTACGACAGAACCCCCATCCCCACCCACCAATCTACCTTGAATCAAGATCAACCCAAATCAACGGACAATGGGCCAACACATTCTGATATTATGGCGTTTTTGAAGGGTATGGACAATAAAATGAGTGACATGGACAAAAAAAAAAAGTTGACAACTTTGACCAAGAAATGAAACAAGAGGCCCAAGAGGGCCTATAGACGCTCTACTTGTATGATGTGATTCAAAAACATAAACATGATAGAGGCCAACCAAAGAAACATGTTTCCTGTATATAGCTCTATGTAAACTTTGGATTATCGACGACAACGAAAAACACAAACTTGATAGAGGCCAACAACAGGAACATGCATATGATATTTAACTAGAATGGAATAAGTGGTAATATGTCGTTTGATAAATGTCCTTAAATTTGACCTAAGTTTAGCCATGGTGGCCATCATGGATGACTGGAGGCCCCAAATCTGAGGGGGACTAACCCAAAGATCATTGTGATTAAGTTTCATCAAAATCCTACAAGCAGTTTCAGAGAAGATGTCATTTTTAACGTTTTCCCAGTGGTCGAAATTAGCACAAGCCCGAGACTAGTAAAATGCCTGCTGGGCTTGTCCAATATTTAAGAACACAAGCCCAACGGGCTTGTTAATTTGCCGCTCGTATTGACGAGTGAAATTCGAATCCGGACGAGTGTAATCCATGAATCGGTCGTCCGAGAGGACGAGTAACATTTTAGTAGAAAAACAACAACAAAGAAAATAGTACTTACATAGTTTATTAAGCGATTACATGCAGTAAATAGTCGCAACTCTGTTTATTCAGCGATAATCAAAAGGATTTTGGGAAATTGACGCATTTCCGTTTTGGGACATTCTAAAATGCGGCTCCCGTTCTAATTTCACGGAGCGCCGAACGTTACGGTATTTGAATGTTATAAAAATAACCCTTTCACGGGGGAAATCTTTAAGGGTACTAGTCACCTAAAAGTCCAGTCAGGAAGGGGAATTGCAAAAGGTATGCTGTAACATTTTGTAATAAATATATAATATTTTTTTAAGGGGAAGTTTTCACAGGAAAAGGGAGAAATATATACCATGCTAGAGTAACTGTAATGGCCATGAGCAGACTGTAGTAAACTATAGACTATGAATCTGAATATAGTCATCTATAATACTGGTCAAAGTTTCATAATTTTCATTGATTTATATAAAGAAAAAACAACACATTATGATGTTTCCCTTTGTTTTATTTATATATAATAGTGTCAAATGATGGTTTCTGACTACTTTGACTTATGAACGTTTACAATGAGAGCAGGACGAGTAAACATCCTATAAGGACGAGTAACATGTCAATGGACGAGTATACAGTAAAATATATTTCGTCTCCTGACAGTCATAATATCCTCGAGTTTTGTTTTGAATTGCACTGTTTACGATATTGTAGATATTGAAATAAACATTACCATGATCAAATTTGAATAAATGTTACCATTATATTAGGCCCATAGTGAGTATACTGGTGATTTTTCAATTTTTGACACTTCTTTCCGGGCTTGTTCGTTTTTATCCGGGATTGTTCAAAATCCAAGAATACAGGCTTGTGGTTTGAAATCCTAATTTCGATGACAGTTTTCCTAGATAACTCTATGTAAACTTTGGGTCGCTGTGGCGGCCATTTTGATTATTTGATGATAACGAAAAACACAAACTTGATAAGAGGCTAACCCAAGGAACATGTTTATGATATTTCACAAGAGTGCAATAAGTGGTTTCGGAGATGTCGTTTGAAATTTCCTTAAATTTGACCTAAATTTAGACATGGCGACCATCTTGGATGACTGGCAGCCGCAAAAAACTCAAATCTGAGAGGGACTATCCCAAATATAATGGTGATTAAGTTTCATCAAAATCCTTCAAGAGGTTTCAGAGACGGCCATTTTGATTATTAGACGAAAACGGAAAGCACAAACTTGATAGAGACCAACCCAAGGAACATGTATATGATATTTCACAAGAATGGAATAAGTGGTTTTGGAGGAGATGTCGTTTGAAATTTCCTTAAATTTAACCTAGTTTTAGCCATGGCGCAAAAATACAAATCTGAGAGGGACTATCCCAAAGATCATTGTGATTTAAGTTTCATCAAAATCCTTCAAGCGGTTTCAGAGAAGATGGCGGCCGCGAAAAAACACAAATCTGAGAGGAACTATCCCAAATATCATTGTGCTTAAGTTTCATCAAAATATTTCAGGCAGTTTCAGAGCAGATGTAATTTTGATTATTTGACGATAACGAATAGAGGCTAACCCAAAGAACATGTATATGGTATTTCACAAGAATGGAATAAGTGGTTTCGGAGATGTCGTTTGAAATTTACTTAAATTTGACCTAGTTTTAGCCATGGCGGCCATCTTGGATGACTGGCGGCCGTGAAAATCAAAAATCTGAGAGGGACTATCCCAAATATCATTGTGCTTAAGTTTCATCAAAACCTTTCAGGCGGTTTCAGAGAAGATGTAATTTTTAACCTTTTCCTATATAACTCTATGTAAACTTTGGGTCGCCGTGGCGGCCATTTTGATTATTTGACGATAACGAAAAACACAAACTTGATAGAGGCCAACCCAAGGAACATGTAAATGATATTTCACAAGAATGGAATAAGTGGTTTCGGAGGAGATGTCGTTTGAAATTTACTTAAATTTTACCTAATTTTAGCCATGGCGGCCATCTTGGATGACTGGCGGCCGCGAAAAACACAAATCTGAGAGGGACTATCCCAAATATCATTGTGCTTAAGTTTCATTAAAATCTTTCAGGCGGTTTCAGAGAAGATGTATTTTTTAACCTTTTCCTATATAACTCTATGTAAACTTTGGGTCGCCGTGGCGGCCATTTTTATTATTTGACGATAACGAAAAACACAAACTTGATAGAGGTTAACCCAAGGAACATGTATATGATATTTCAGTAGAATGGAATAAGTGGTTTCGGAGGAGATGTCGTTTGAAATTTCCTTAAATTTGACCCTAGCCATGGAGGCCATCTTGGATGACTGGCGGCCGCGAAAAACACAAATCTGAGAGGGGCCCTCCCAAGTAACATTGTGATGAAGTTTCATCAAAATCCTTCAAGCAGTTTTAGAGGAGATGATGATTTTATAAAATTGCTAACAGACGGACAGACAGACAGACAGACAGACGGACGACGGGCGAAAAGTGATCGCATAAGCCCTCTTGGCCTTTGGCCAATAGAGCTAAAAACTATGGAATTTTGTGCATTAGAAGGTAAAACGGACGGACGAACGGGTAGAAAAGGTAGAGGAGAAAGCAGAGAGTTCGGACTTTTCGCTAGGGCTGGTAAATGACAAAGTGGTATATATGGAACAAGAACGAGAAGCATTGCGAGACGAAATGGTGTATTTACAATCTCAGTCAATGAGGAACAATCTCGTATTTGGTGATATCCCCCGAGGCCCCCTCTGAGGTACCGGCAGTCACGGAGAACATATTACTAAAATTCATTGTCGACGAAATATCTGTCCCTCAGAATGTAGTAGATGGAATGCAGTTCGAACGAGTGCATAGAATGGGACCGCAGAATGGCAACAAATGCAGAAAAAGAATGGCAAAGTTTACTCTTTTGAAGGAACGAGAGAATGTGCGTAAACAATAGAAGGCACTTGAAGGCAAGGACTACTTTATACATGAACAATATCCCAAAGAAGTGCCTGACAAGAGAAGACAACTCCTACCACAACTGAAAGCAGCTAAGAAGGAAGGTAAAAGGGCGTGGCTATCCTATGACTGGAAAGCAAGTGAACTTGAGAAAATAGGGATACGGGGAGGATGAACTGAAAATCCTTTCTTCTGATTTGACTAAATTAATAACTGAAAATGATATTGTTTTTTTTGTATGAATCTTGGACGAATAAGAATAGTGATGTTGAATATTTAGGTTATACCGCGCATAACTTTTATCGTAAATTTCAGAATCGTAACGCTAAGAGGAGCAGTGGAGGCATAGTACTATACTATAAAGACACATTTAAACAGGGTATTAAGATTATGAGAACACATCATGATACCATTATATGGCTAAAACTTGATAGTCATTTTTTTAATTTTGAAAAAGATGTGTATATATGCGGAGCTTATATTTGGTGTGAAGATTCCCCAGCTTATAATATTGCATCTGTAGATTTATTTGACACTATTCAAAGTGATGTTCATGATTTTGAAGATTTAAATGCATGCATTATATCTGATTGGTGATTGGAACAGCAGGGTTGGAACAAAACACGATTTTATTGTATGTGATAATTATAATAACTATATTGATGAAGACGATTACATTCCCGATGCACCCATGTGACCATGTTTGAAATACTTTTGGAGTGAAGTTATTAGACTTATGCAAAGCAACATGTTTACGTTTTGCTAACGGTCATATAGGTAGTCACTATAATTGTGGCATGTATACGTTTGCAAGTACTCAGTGCAAGTACTCAGGGTGCGTCCGTGATTGACCTATTGTTGGTGAAAGAATGTGATTTAGCACGAGTAAATGATTTTTGTGTTCATTCATTCAATGAATGGAGTGATCATGCACCGATTAAATTCACACTGAACTGTAATAATGATGTCGAGGAAAGTGATAAAAAACACAAGGTTAAGTTTAGGTGGGATAGTGAATACAAACATGCATTTCGAGCTGGTTTAATTGCAAAGCTTCCGCGTTTAATAATGCGTTATACAATACTGAAACTAATTGTAGAAACCATGTAAATAATTTGATCAATAATTTTACAGGGATCATACGCGAGGTGGCAGATCCATTATTTTCAAAAAAGCAAACAATAAATAGCAAAGCATGTTTTTCTGATGAACCGTTTGAGAAACAGGCTGAATCGTTTGATTAAGAATGCCAGCAGGCAAAAAGGTGTTACTTAGAAGCTTTACATGTATTTATTCGGCTTAAGACTAGCTATAGTAGGGAACAGTTTTGTAAATTGAAGAAACATTATAAACTACTTTGTCATAAAAAACGAAATAGGTTTGAATTGAAAAAAATAATCTGACATTAAACAATTAAGGCCAAAAAGAAAAAGTAAACGTTTTGTGAATGATATATCTCTTGATGAGTTCAAGAAATATTTTTCGGAGTGGAGTGAGGTAATAATAATTTTCAATGTCAAAATGATGATGCAGAGGAGTTTTGTAATAATCATGATTTTAATAATTTAAGCTGCACCTTTGAAGAATTAGATACACGCATAACTGTACAAGAAATTTTAAATGCGGTAAAGCATCTTAAAGGGAATGTAGCGACACAGCCAAACGATCTTTATTATTGAGAGTTCTGAAATACTTGAATAAGGGTGAAAAAATTATCAAAATTGGATGATAAACAAAGAAGATATGATCATTTGTAGTTTCTGTTGAAACGGATATGGAAGCGGCCATTTTGAGAGCTATGACATCACGGTTCTTAATGACCATATAGGGAATATTTATAATTATGAAAATTCACTGATTTATAGGGAAAAAATGACAGCAACTGTATGAAAAATATGTAATACTTAATGGCAATAATGCTTTATATGACCAGTAAAAAACATCATTCATATGCAGCGATTTTCTTCGTTTTAAATGATATTTATCAATTTTCCTTATATGTAATATGGAACTATGATGTCATAGTTCTAACAATGGCGGCTCCCATATTCGTTTTAGAACAACCTTTAAATGGTTATATTTTTTTGGTTTATCATCCGATTTTGATCATTCTTTCACCTTTTTCCAAGTTTTTCGGAACTCTCAGTAACAGAGCTTGTTTGGCTGTGTCGCTACATTCCCTTTAAGAGAGAAAAATGTATATGAAGTGATTATATAATGAATACTTAATTGAAAGTATTGATATTTTATCTTCTCATTTGTGTGACATGTTTAATATTATACTTGATTCTGGGTATTTTCCAGAAAAATGGACCGAATGTATAATTATTCCATTACATAAAACTGGGGATTTTAATAATGTTATCTTAAAACGTTGTTATTACAAACGTCCTTCTGTTTTCAAATATTTGGAGTTACTGAAATCACATGACAAGATAGAAATAATAAAACTTTCGTTATATGTTAAAGAATCAATTATATTAAGAAACGCCTTATTACTATTGAAAGGTAGTTACTTAGTTCAACCTCCTACTCTTATTTACTATACTACATAATAATAATAATAATAATAATAATAATAATGAAATGATGAATTATACCATTTGTATATATTTCACCATTGAAATCACATGACAAGAAATAATAAAACTTCCGTTATATGTTAAAGAATCAATTGTATTAAGAAACGCTTTATTAACTATTGAAAGGTAGTTACTTAATTCAACCTCCTACTCTTATTTACTATACTACATAATAATAATAATAATAATAATAATAATAATAATGAAATGATTAATTATACCATTTGTATATATTTCACCATTTACTTGTATATAGACGTTGACATCATATATGCTAATATGTATGTACTGTAGACGATGTACTTTGTACAAGTCTGAATAAAAAGTCTCTCTGTCTGTCTGTCTGTTAATTATTACAGGGGCATCACTCTAGTAAGCTGCTTATCTAAGCTTTTCACAACTGTATTAAATAAGAGAATTGTAACTTGTTGTGATAATACTCATGTTATATCTGATGCGCAGTTTGGATTTAGGAAAGGGCGTTCAACCACTGATGCATTGTTTGTCTTAATAAATACGGTGCAAAAGTTTCTTAATGATAAGAAAAGATTATATTGTGTATTTGTTGATTTAAAGAAATGTTTTGATACGATTTATAGAAATGCATTATGGATGAAACTTTACAACGTTGGAATTCAGGGTAAATTGTTAAGAATATTTAAAGATATGTATGAAATATGTATGAAAAAGTGAAATCATGTGTTAGGAAATGTGAACTGTACTCAGAATTTTTTGAATATGCGACAAGGGGAAATACATTCGCCAATATTATTCTCGCTCTTTAGAATTATATTTACAAAATGACATTAATACAGGTTTACAAATTGATGATATAGTACTTATTTTACTCTTATTTTCGGATGATATGGTCATTTTAGGTAAATCACCTGAAGAATGGTAACAAAATATTAATCTACTTTATGATTATTGTAACAAATGGGGCTTAGAGGTAAACACGGCGAAAACAAGTCATGGTTTTTAGAAAAAGAGGCGGGCTATTGAACAATGAATCCTGGAATTATAATGGAGGAAATATAGAAGAGGTAAATGATTTCAATTATTTAGGAACAGTTTTTAATTATACGGGGAATTTTGCCTTAAACCAAGAACATTTGATTGGAAAAGCTCTGAAAGCACTGAATGTACTCTTAAATAATAGTAAAAAGGTAAGATTGAAACCGAAAATACTACGTCAATTATTTGTCTCTTTTGTTGGCTCAATTTTGAATTATTCTTCGGAAATTTGGGGATATACAAAATCAAAGCAAATCGAGAGATTACATCTAAAATTTTGTGGGCAAATTTTAAAGTTGAGAAATAGCTCATGTACAGCAGGAGTTTATGGTGAATTAGGCAGATATCCTTTATTCATAACACGTTATGTAAGAATTGTTAAATATTGGTTTAAAATACTAAAAACAAATAACATAATACTTAAAAAAAATTACACCTCATTATTAAACTATTGTAAAAAGGGTTATACAAACTGGGTATCAAACATAGAAAAGATGCTAAATGACTATGGTTTTACTAATGTCTGGAATGATCCAACTTCGGTTGACTTTAAGTACTTTATTAACGTATTTAGACAAAGAGTTTTTGATTGTTTCATACAAGAATGGTTTGTGGATAAAGAATCAAGTAGTGTACTTGAATTATATAATCATTGTAAAATGAGTTTTAATTACGAAGCATACTTGATATTTTATCATGTAATTTAAAGTCATATTTAACGAAAATCCGAATATCTGCACATGCGTAAAGAATACAAACTGGTCGATACACTAGAAATAGAATACCTAGAAATGAAAGATATTGTCAATGTTGTAATAGCAGCGATTTGGAAGACGAGTATCGTTTTATTTTGAAATGCACTTGTTATACAGGAATACGCAAAATTTATATTAAGAAATATTATTATAATAGACCAAGTATGTTTAAATTCATAGAATTACTTCAAGCGCAAGATAATACTATTTTTAATAATTTAGCAAAATATTTAAGTAAAGCTTTATCTGTAAGAAATTTATTGTTGAATATATAATAAAAGATCTTTTGTATTGTCATCCTCATGTAATAGTTATTGGCTATATATATATATTATTTAAACTATTGATAGAAATGATTCATTTGCAGAATCACGTGACTTTTTTTATGAAGAATTGTATTTATTTATGTATCAATGACGATGTACGTATGGACAGGTTAAATAAAATATATGTTTTGTTCTGTTCTGTTCTATAATAGTTGCTACATTCGCTATATTTGAAAAATAATTACACATTTAGAATATGTTGATTTGTTTGTATGGAGTTGTACGTCTTCATTTTTTTTTTTGCATATGACGGTCGATTTTTTTAGGTAGATGCAGACCACCGCATTTTTCCCGGGTAGAACCGGTACTGTATACACCACGGCATCCGTAAGAATCAGAATATGTTGAATATAACATAACTACACTCATTACATTTGACGTTGGCATTTTAATGACATAAGCATTTACAATGTAGACACTTTAACATTTAAAACAACAACTGTGCAACAAGTATATAGTAAGCATTTGAAATATCTGAATCACGAAGTTACATTTGGTAGACAATTTACGTTTAAAGCATAAATACAATAATACCCAAATTATATTTTTTTATTGCATTAGGCAATTTGTATGACACTTGGATTAGTAGGATTTTCAATATATGATCAAATAATCTGTTTCTTTACTTCAAAACATTTAAGATATACATACTTAAATTACTAAATGATAGAAATTCATTTCATTTTCTCTACTAAATAGCTGTTTTATTTTAATCATACTTGATGCCGTCCAGTAATACTTGTTTATGTATGTTTTACGTAAGTCACTAAACAAAGAACATTCTAAAATAAAATGATACTCATCTTCAACCTTATCGTAAATATTTCATTTTCTTTCGTCATGGGGAATATGAATGGTCTATGTCTACCTGATTATATATGGTCTGTGTCTACTTGATTATGTATGGTCTGTGTCTACCTGATTATGTATGGTCTATGTCTACCTGATTATGTATGGTCTATGTCTACCTGATTATGTATGGTCTATGTCTACCTGATTATGTATGGTCTGTGTCTACCTTATTATGTATGGTATGTTTCTACCTGATTATGTATGGTCTGTGTCTACCTGATTATGTATGGTCTGTGTCTACCTGATTATGTATGGTCTATGTCTACCTGATTATGTATGGTATATGTGTACCTGATTATGTATGGTCTATGTCTACCTGAATATGTATGGTCTGTGTCTACTTGATTATGTATGGTCTGTGTCTATCTGATTATTTATAGTCTGTGTCTACCTGATTATGTATGGTCTGTGTCTACCTGATTATGTATGGTCTGTGTCTACCTGATTATGTATGGTCTGTGTCTACCTGATTATTTATGGTCTGTGTCTACCTGATTAGGTATGGTCTGTGTCTACCTGATTATGTATGGTCTGTGTCTACCTGATTATGTATGGTCTGTGTCTACCTGATTATGTATGGTCTATGTCTACCTGATTATTTATGGTCTGTGTCTACCTGATTATGTATGGTCTGTGTCTACCTGATTATGTATGGTCTGTGTCTACCTGATTATGTATTGTCTATGTCTACCTGATTTAATTTTGAGAGAATGCGATGTAACAATTAATATAGGCATTGCACTTCGAAATTTTGGAATAATTTACACATTTGAAAAAATAACTGGTAATTAAAATATAGTATTGCTCCGAAAAATGGCGCTCTGGATTTTTCTACACGTTCATGCCAAAGCTGTAAATCATTATCATAAAGGCTTGCTTAAACATACAGAGCTTCAATATTAACTGCCTTTGCGCAAGCCATACATTTTGAAAAACCCACAGAGAACAAAACCTTATGTACAAGAGAGACCCATGATACATTATTTGGGTATTGTTCACTATAGTCTGGGATGAAAAGTATAGGGCCCTGCTATCATTCATTAGTATAGGGCCCTGCTATCATTCATTAGTATAGGGCCCTGCTATCATTCATTAGTATAGGGCCCTGCTATCATTCATTAGTATAGGGCCCTGCTATCATTCATTAGTATAGGACCCTGCTATCATTCATTAGTATAGGGCCCTGCTATCATTCATTAGTATAGGGCCCTGCCATCATTCATTAACATGTTATCATAGGTTAGCGTGTTTACTCTATATTGACACCGGACTGTATAATCGTTATTACAGTGTATGCATTCCATAATTCGCGTGGCCGAATAAGGACATATTATCTCTTCTCTTAAAATTAAGTACTTTCCATTCAAAACAACCCAACTGTTATCCATTTATTGTTTGCTTACGAAATCCCCCTGGCCAGACATCGTACAATAACCCGGATGTCAAATCAGGTCGTCTGCGAATTCGAGTTCCCACGGTTTTGATTGGACATAACAAATATGTGGTCAGTAATTGACTTATACTGGTGTTATATATTATGTTATGAAACATAAGGCATATTAAAGCTGACATAGCATACTAGGGTTCCATACGAGACAGCAATCAGCTGTAGGTAGTTGCTGTAAATAGATGTGTAATAATTAAGTTGTCACAGTGTTTTATTTAAAAACTGTTTAATAAAATTGTTCGAACTATTTTTTTAAAATGGATATACACTCAAACAGAAGAGAAGGATCTGAACATGTAAATGGTAAGCCTACTCATTGAAAGTAGATGCTTAAATAGCCAGTCTGGATAAAACAAACGTGTCTGTATATCGTCTGTTGAGCGCAAAAACGATGTAAGTGCATTATCGCAACTTTTCAGGAGAGACAAAAAACTGTTAAAAGTTTTAGATTGGTGTTATTAAGGGTTAATTTTTCATACTTAAGCTAAAAATACAGTTATACTTTAGACATAACAGTTTATATGTCTAATTTTTTTTAGTTTAAAAGGTTACAGTGAAAGTAAAAAAACACAAGATTTTTGCACTGAAAACTTGAACGCAAAAACCATGTAAGATCACTTATTGGTTTTTGTACTTAAAATTTGAGTGCAAAATTTGTGTATGTGCACTTACTGGCTTTTTGCTCTAATGTTATTTATCTCTTTATTAGTATTATTTAAGATATTTTAACCAAAATTAAGCATCTTTCGTTCCCTGTTAATGGAAAATGTGTGAATAAGCTATGAAGTTTTAAGAAATGTTTTTTATTTTGTTTAAATCAATAATAATGCTGTGTGTTTTTAGCATTGGTGGGATCTCTGTGTGGAATTTCAAAAAAAAAAATCTATTCCACAGAAACTGTTAAAGACTATTTCAAAAAAAAAATCATTCAATATTATTATTTTGTTAAACACAGAAATTTCAGTTAATTCCTAACAATACAACCGCAAGATATTATATCATAATCATTAATATTGTTAACAGCAAGTTTAATACAGTGGCAGTTATAGAGTTTACTGCATTGAAATTCTGTATTTGGTATATAACAGTTACTTACTAATGGTCGCATTTGTTAAAAGGTGACTTTTGCGGAGCTGTTTAACACAATTTGAGACCGTTAAATGATAGATATGCTGTTGCTAAAGTCAGAATTTTAATACTGGTTAACCCAGTTCTAATGCATTTCATTGTTTTTGGCATTATTTGATTGTCGAACATTTTTTTTAACGTCAACCAGTGGGATTGCAGGAATTTTTAAAAGTGTGTAATAATCTATCGTAATCCTATAGTTACAGCAAATTTATCATTCTATAAACTAATAGTACAGTAAAATATACATTAAATATAATTTATTATTTAAACAATGCTGTTCTAAAAGAATTTTAAGAGACTATGAAATTAAAATTCTTAAAATTACAATAATCAAATAATACGACAAGTTTGACTTAGGTGATTATTCATGAAAATACTGCCTAAGCCGTGTCATCAAACTCATAAATAGCTGAAGCAATATCCCCAAAAGGTCCTTTCACAAAATTGATGTCGTAAACATTTTTCGTTCGACATTTTCGACGAAAAAAAAAGCTATTGTCATCGCTCGATCGTCGTGTCCAGTTATAGTTTTGTATGTAAGCTTGTATTTCCCAAACTAATTCACATACTGGATTGAAACTTCACACATGTATTCGGCATCATTAGACAACATCATAAAGCCCGGTTCTATAACTCATGCTTTTATTTTAACAAAAGTATGGCCCCTTTTATACTTAGAACAAACTGGTTACAGTCAAACTGGTTACAGTTTTGTATGTAAGCTTGTCAACTAAATTCTTTTTTAAATTTATTTTTTTATTATATCTTAAACCTCCAAAAAGAAAGGCGCAGTCGGTAGCGCGGCGGATTCGTAACCGGAGGCCCGGGTACAATCCTCCGTGGTGCCACTGAGTTTCGTCCGTGTGTTCTTGGGCAAGACACTTTCCCTTAATAAATAAGCCTCGTCCGTCGGGTGGGGATGTAAACCGGTCTATCCTCCGAGCACGTTAAAGAACCATATGAATCTATTCGATAATAAGAGTAGGACACGGTTCCCGGATTCCTATGTACCCTTCCCCTCTCTCCGGGGCGGCTCTAAATAACCTATACTGTGTTGATGAGCCGTTAAACAACATTCAATTCAATTCCAAAAAGAATTCAATGGCACATCTAACAAGCACTGACTTTCATATGAAATACTCAGAGACAAGTGCCATAATTTTGAGGAATTATGCCTTTCAACTTAGTTTCCCAATAGACAAGTCCTTGAAAGCCGATACACTTTTCCTTCAAAGTATCTTCCAGGCTTCTAAGCATCTTATATATTTTTTAGGTAAGGCCAAATAAAATTATATGTGTGGTTCCTATTATATATAGGGTAGGTCAGGTAGGGAAAATATTTTATTTTTTAAAAATATCTTTTTTATATTTTTTTTATTTTTTATTTTTATCTCTCAATACTTTTAAAACTTAATCACCTAACTTAAATACATGTGTGTTGATATCAGGTATTTTTCTTTTTCCTTTTTTTTTAAAATTATATTTTATTTTATTTATTTATATTTTTTATGTTTTTCTTGGCATGACATGTTTAGGACGAGCCCTTAAAAACGGGGTCGGTCGGGAACCGGAACCACATATAAATTTTTATTTAGCCTAATAGATGTCACAGTCATGTGTCATGTGTTGTGATGTCATAGTGCAAATAAGTGCACCATTCTCTTAAGTGCAGGTCCAGTTTAAATTTTAATGCAAAAACAGTGTAAGTGCACTTACGCTGTTTTTACGTTAAGAAAAAAAGCCACCAAAGATACATCATTTAGCAAATAGTCAATAAAGTACTAAATAATGGTAAATTGACTAAAAAACAGTTATGGGGTATGTATCTTGGTTAAATACACTGATTTATGTAAAAAAGTGATTTTGTGAAAAATGTCACTTACATGGTTTTAGCGTTCAACGGACGATATGTGCTTGAATTGGTCGATTGAATTATTTTATTTGCTTTGATTGATTGATTGATTGATTGATGATTGATTGATTGATTGATTGATTGATTGATTGATTGATTGATTGATTGATTGATTGATTGATTAATTTTATTGGTAGTTTTTAATTCGTTTTATTATTAATATAATCAGTAATATAAGTTATTATTATTATAAGAAGAAGTAGTAGTAGTAGTAGTAGTAGTAGTAGTAGTAGAAATATATTATACTAACTATAATGCGTCATCATTCTTGATATTTTCAGTACCTCCATTGTGCGCGCTGTGTCACAAGCATATTTATGATGGAACTATTTTAAAAGTCAAAGGTCAATTCTGGCACAATTCCTGTCTGCAGTGCACGATTTGCCGGACAGTTGTAACAGGATATTGTCACGCAAAAGGAAATGATGTATATTGTAGAGCGGATTTTATCAGGTAATAATGACATGTCTGTGACATTATTAAACATCCGCAATGGATATTATCGTTGTATTAACACAGGCAGTGGTGGAGATATAAGTATACCTTTTGCACGTTTTCGAGATATTAAGCGGCATCATTTGGATTTGTTGATACACCTCGGATTACCGTCTCCCAGATTACATGCAATGTGCGATCCTACCGTCTCCCAGATTACATGCAATGTGCGATCCTACCGTCTCCCAGATTACATGCAACGTGCGATCCTACCGTCTCCCAGATTACATGCAATGTGCGATCCTACCCCAGATTACATGTCATGTGCGATCCTACCCCAGATTACACGCCATGTGCGATCCTACCCCAGATTACATGCCATGTGCGATCCTACCCCAGATTACATGCCATGTGCGATCCTACCCCCAGATTACATGCCATGTGCGATCCTACCCCAGATTGCATGCCATATGCGATCCTACCCCAGGTTACATGCCATGTGCGATCCGTTATAATTCCTGAACGTTTAGAGCCCCGTGTGGTTCCCGGGTGCCCCCGTTTGGTCACGGGGCAAAGAATAGGGCCACTTCAGATCCCTTTGGAGGGGTAGGCAGAGGGGTAGAATCCCCACAAATTCATGTTCATTTTATCATTTTTTGTTCATGTTCATTAAAGGTCTTCATCATGATCCCTGCATTGTTTCAGGTGCTACCTCGCTCGCATCAAAAGAGCAGTGGCAGAAAAACAATAAACGTGGCTCCAGCGTAAATGGAGTTTCTACGATAGAACTTGCAGCAACTCTGCAGTTCAGGGCGAGAAGGTTCTAGGCCCATTTTCCATATTTTATCTCGATGTACATGGACGATGAGCCTGGCATGTTCATGCCTGTTAGGCGCCATATAACCTTTTCATGTGTTGGTGCGCCTTAAAATCCTATTCAATTACTTGTACTCGACTGTATCAACCTTATTAACCATAGTCAACTCGTTGTCACGTGTCCAGTTTGCAGGGTGTGGTACTAAATGTTAAAGTACGACGAAACGAACGGCATGTCGATAAACGAACGAAAATAAATCACAAATTCGGATTCGAAAGTAAAAATGCATGTAACACAAACTGAATTTTTAAAAATGTATTCTTTTAACATTTGTCTTCTTTGTTGCAATGGAATGTATGATCTGTAATACTAATGATAATGTGATAAAACGTACGATTCATGAGACAGTAAATACACACGTTTACATATACTGCATAGATTTAGCACGGTAATCTGCATGCTTTTAATACGTTTTATACATTTATTTCCTTTAGGTTATTTGGCGCGAAATGCACGGGGTGCACTAAAGTCATATCTCCAACAATGTGCGTACGTGTTGCTAATGGCAACGCATATCACCCAGCTTGTTTCACGTGCATGATGTGTAAGAATTCTGTGAAAACTGGAGAATATTTCTACATGAAAGAAGATGGTAGCCTGCTGTGTTGTAATGACTTCCAAAGGGCCATAGCAACAGGTAATTAACAAAGGGCCATAGCAACAGATAATTAACAAAGGGCCATAGCAACATGTAATTAACAAAGGGCCATAGCAACAGGTAATTAACTAGAAAAGCTATATAGTGTATATCCCTATAACGTCTCCTTACACAATGTTCCAGCGAGTCTGCTTGGTTCAAACATAAAACACTCACATAACTGCATTTGTTAGCTGTGTCGAACACTCACTTCATATGCTATTGTCTGTACATATGTGTGCATCCAATGCATCCAATTATAATTATGTAATACTACGCAAATTTTGTTAACTGAAGCTATTTTGTTTATCTCAAATTCATAAATCATAAACCTACATGTACTATTTTCCAACAGCTCATAATAAATAAGTAATGCTATACAAATTAATTTGCAATTGTTTAAAATGCCTTTTTTAAAGAAATAAAGCTCAAAGAGTTCCTTTGATATCCAACGTTGTTTACGGCTTGACATTATGACGTGTTGGCGCTAACGTTAATGTCTGACGTCGTGGCGGTTTTATGTTTATCTTATTATTTTACACATTTGACTGTAATGTCATCTTAAACTCGTCCCCATTCCATATAAGATTTATGAAACTCGTTTAAGAATGGGAACTCGTTTAAGATCCTATATATACTGAACATAATTCCTAATTACTCGCTTTTGTATCCTTAGCTATTTTCTTAATTTAAATATATTTTAGAATAGTTGTGGTGTAAGTATTTTGTTTAGACCAATAGTCTGTGAAATATTTTTTTCTTGTGTTTAAATTGTTACATCTTTAGAGAGTTAGACCTACCCTCCTTTTATATGAAAACGTTAAATGTGCTGATAAAACACATAACTATGTGCTGATAAAACACATAACATGAATCAAAGTCCGCTCAAATATAGGCCTACTAGTGTTCTTAATATTGGTAAGAAATAATATGAAATGACCCATTTATTGCAAATGTTCCTTCTGTAATATCAGGAGTAAGTTACTATGTTCCTTCTGTAATATCAGGAGTAATGTTCCTTCTGTAATATCAGGAGTAAGTTTCTATGTTCCTTCTGTAATATCAGGAGTAATGTTCCTTGTGTAATATCAGGAGTAATGTTCCTTCTGTAATATCAGGAGTAATGTTCCTTCTGTAATATCAGGAGTAATGTTCCTTCTGTAATATCAGGAGTAAATTACTATGTTCCTTGTGTAATATCAGGAGTAATGTTCCTTGTGTAATATCAGGAGTAAGTTACTATGTTCCTTGTGTAATATCAGGAGTAATGTTCCTTGTGTAATATCAGGAGTAATGTTCCTTGTGTAATATCAGGAGTAATGTTCCTTGTGTAATATCAGGAGTAATGTTCCTTGTGTAATATCAGGAGTAATGTTCCTTGTGTAATATCAGGAGTAATGTTCCTTGTGTAATATCAGGAGTAATGTTCCTTCTGTAATATCAGGAGTAATGTTCCTTGTGTAATATCAGGAGTAATGTTCCTTGTGTAATATCAGGAGTAATGTTCCTTGTGTAATATCAGAAGTAATGTTCCTTGTGTAATATCAGGAGTAATGTTCCTTGTGTAATATCAGGAGTAATGTTCCTTCTGTAATATCAGGAGTAATGTTCCTTCTGTAATATCAGGAGTAATGTTCCTTGTGTAATATCAGGAGTAATGTTCCTTGTGTAATATCAGGAGTAATGTTCCTTGTGTAATATCAGGAGTAATGTTCCTTGTGTAATATCAGGAGTAAGTTACTATGTTCCTTCTGTAATATCAGGAGTAAGTTACTCACTGTTAATATGAAAGATGGATAATCCTCAAACTTAACTACCTCCCTTTTACTTGAAAAAATCGTTTGAATTACAAGTAACTGTAAAGATTTCGAAAATGTCTTTAGCAAACGCATTTGTAGTGGTAATGGAAAACTTTAAACTGTGTTCATGCAACCAAAGCAGACTCATTATTTTGCAGTTCAACCGTATCTCCAGTCAAGCGTAAAATACACAAAACAATGAGAATATTATAATATTGATATATTCTTTATTCAGTTGCAGTTCAACCGTATTGTCAGTCAGGTGTGAAATACACAAAAAAGGGAATATCATTGACATATCATTTATTTTGACTAGTATATATTTAAAGACTTTAGACAGCGTTAGCTTAGGGTGTATATACTTCAACATTTTAAGACAAAATAACGCTCAAAATAAAGGCGTGCTATAGGATGAAATGATGTACATTCTAAGAATTCACGTGGAATGTCACATACGATTACATAACGGAGGTTCTCTTTTACCTTGACATTTCGTATGCATATCTCAATGTATGCTTGTATGCAAACGTAATCATTCCGTCTGATAACAAGTCTGCTTTAGGGACAATGGCCTTACATTTGTCACCTTAGATTCTCTATTTATCAGTAATCGAGATTCTCTATTTATCAGTAATCGATAATCAATAACCAATCATAACACGTTACTGACTTGCTCTTATAAGGTCAGTCAGACAGTCTGATTTGGGTTGATTAGTGCAAACATGCTACAAACAATGGCTTAAATTGCGTTATAGTGTCTAGCAAGTGTGTTGTTGGCTAATCCACATGTCAGTGTCAAACCACACGAAATAAGACAGACAACTAACAAAAATACGCCATATACAGAACCCAGCTAAAATTAATTTTTAATTAAATAACTCTAATTTAAAAAAAAAAATGTACTTGATATAAATGAGGACGGACTATGTGAATACGAACCCAGTGCCTGATATGAGAATACACGTTGTTTTGCTGATAAGGAGAATGAAAAGTTGCGTTCATACGCACGTTTTGGAAACGTATACAACGAGATTCGGTCGGTCGGGCGGGCGGTCGGGCGAGCTTTCTGTGAATTGTTTTTTCCACTCATTTAAAAGAGAACGGTTGGATGGATTTGATGTGTATACCATACAGAGTATGTACCAACATTATAGAACGCTCTGTATGAGTTTAAGAACTTTTTTTATGATTTGTACGCGTTTTTCATTAAAAATAATATTTTTTCATACAGGGAGATAATTAAATTGATTATTGAATGAATGAATGAATGGTGTTTTACGGCACGTCGACACATAAATAGGTCATATTGTGCGCAAAAACTGACGAAAGATGAAGAAATGAAGAATTATTAAAAATTAATGTAAATATATCAAGATAAAACTATTAAAAAATAAGGGATGATATGGTAGTAACACAACCATAGATGTAAATAAACAAATGCCCGAAAACGGGTATATAAAAAAGTATTGATTATTATTATCCATATATAGAGTACATACAATATGTTCAAGACTTTGTATTAGTGCAATTATTATTTTTTATTTATATGTCTTTTTTATACACTTATATTCTTCATAAATGGGGGTAATACACTTTCTTTCAAAGGGTGGTAGCTACTTATGGTATTTTCAATTTTTCAATGACAAAACAAATTGCAATTGACGTTTAAACAGTGACGTAAACACTTCTTACATATTTTGGTTTAATACAGTGTATTGTACACTTTGTAGGTATCCTTACCAGGGCCCGTATTGTAGGTATCCTTACCAGGGCCCGTATTGTAGGTATCATTACCAGGGCCCGTATTGTAGGTATCCTTACCAGGGCCCGTATTGTAGGTATCCTTACCAGGGCCCGTATTCATAAAGCAACTTAAGTGGAAAGTATTACTTAAGTCAAAATTTAAGATTTTTTACATATTTTATTTAATATCTGTATTATCTCTCAGAGACACTACAAACCATATAGTTTAAGATAAATATTTAGCTGTAGGTTTTATTTTTCTTGCAAACCGGATAAGGCTATCCATGTTTAACATGTGGGATGGAAAGTCTTATCTTTATGAGTAAAGATAAAAGTCGTGCGCACCAACGAACGGTATGCAGGAAAACATGCAAAACGTTAGTAGTTGGCGGAGTCAACGCACAATAATAATAATAATAATAATAATAATAATAATAATAATAAATGCTTTATTTAATGATAGTAACTGAATCAATTTACAACAGTTGTTCTCCCTTGAGGCCATCAAATGAAGAAACATGTAACACACATACATGGTTTTATACATACAATATTATACAATTCTGAAGAGTTCCTGTTTTAAAATCTAAAGTCCCTATATATAAATCTTTTAAAGTTATTTTAAAATACTTAACCGAATGCAAGCAAATTAAAATTAACTAGTATTACCTAAAAGATAAGAATAATATTTCTTTTTAAATTCTTTGACATGTTTGGCTTGTCGCATTGGAGGTGCGATCGAGTTCCATATGACAGCACCAGAATAACGAATACTTTGTTTGTATATACTTAGCCTATGTTTCGGGACGATTAGATCACCATTTGAACAAGTCCTTAATTTATAAGAGAGATGAACCTTCTGAAACAAAGATGTAAGATAGTCTGGAGCAAGATTATTGACGCATTTGTAAACCTGTACTGCTTTATGAAATTGTACTCGATCTTGGACATTTAACCATTTAAGCTCTTTAAATAAGGGTTTTGAAGATGCATCATATGGCTTATTAAGGAAGATCCGATCAGCTCTCTTTTGGATTTTTTGGATTCTATTAATATTGTTGCTAGAGCAATTCCCCAAATAGTTTCCCATAATCCAAAATTGGTTGTATATATGCATTGTAATACATAATTCTTGTTTCTTGTGTGAAAAAAATTCTTGATTTTGCACAAAAGATTAGTTTTAAACTACAGACAACATGTCTCTGATATGCAAGAAAAAGAATCTATCATGGGTATTCGGTTCAGATAGGGAATTCCAACCCTCGGTATAAGTGTTTTAATCGGAACCTCGGCATAACCTCGGTTCCGATAAAAACACTTAGTCCGAGGGTTGGAATTCCCTATCTTCACCGGATACCCATGATTCTTATAACCCATAACCTTATTTGCAATAGAAAACGCCTTAAATCGATAGAAAAATGTGTTTCAATATGGACCCAGTTGTAATAAATAATTATACATGTACATGTATATTCAAGCAACAAAGCATTGATATTACATTCCAAGCCAAATAAATATTCACACAAGAAAGAAAATGTCGCTATTTATTCAGTCGAGATTCCCTTTATATTGTATGCACACAATACGAACAACAGAAGGTGCATATATATGTTGTTCGTAAATATATATATATATATATATATATAAATATATTGGGAGATATAATACACAAGTCCTCTTTTTTCAAATAAAGGATGGGAGACAATACATGTTATATTCAGTCAATATTTTCAAAACCTATTGTTTCCCTTCTTTCACACACACACATCCACAAACAATGACATTTATACAGTTTTTTTTAAAGTAACTAACCCGCCAAATAACGGCGGGATAGAGACGCCAAATAAAGGCGGGATAGAGACGCCAAATAACGGCGGGATAGAGACGCCAAATAAAGGCGGGATAGAGACGCCAAATAACGGCGGGATAGAGACGCCAAATAACGGCGGGATAGAGACGTTAAACAGTTTGCTAAGAAAATACACACAAACAAAATGAAGAAAACAGACACTTCCAATGATTTAAATTTAAAAGACCCTTATTCTAATTATGTTCAATAAGAATAGTGTAATTTTGCCATTTCTCATTAAGTATGTCAATAAAATGTGTTCTGAAAGCTATAACAGTTACTGTGGAGTGTTTATACATTGTTAAACACGATGATTTCCCATCTATTCTACAAGCATAACTACATTCCTGGATACTAGAATAAGACGATTTATAGTAGTATCAAGTGTAACATCGCCAAATATAATTGTATTTAGTTTAATGTCGGCACCTTTCTTTAAACAAATCACAAACTGTATTCCACAAACTGTATTCCTCAAACTGTATTTCACAAACTGTATTCCACAAACTGTATTCCTCAAACTGTATTTCACAAACTGTATTCCACACATATTGCACATTTCGACAGTGCCGGCATACATGAATTAATGATTCCGTGTCCGCATACAAAACGAACGCACCTCATTATTAATAATATTCATTTTAACAAGAAGTTTATTAGTTACTGAAATACGATGTTATAGTCTTATGTTAAAAGATAGTGAACATAGCTCCATTCTTCTTTATCTTTTTCTTAATTTTCTTGATTCCATTTTTCTGGAAAAAACTTTCTGTTCAGTTGTTTTTTTATTTTTATATTTTGTGTACACATTGTCATCTTTTTTAATTAGATGTAAGAAGTTTTGAATGGGGCCAACTATGTCCTATTTATAGTTGTGATTTCTAATGCCCACGTTCATAATCAAAGTTCGTGAAGTAGCCATATTTTTTATTGAAACAAGTCAAAATATTAAATTAGTAA
>JAWPHD010018898.1:0-37927 GCA_037043455.1 Cyrtodaria siliqua
GTACTTAGATCTGTCTTTGTCAAACTCAACGTCTTCAAGACACAAGTGTATAGATGCATCAAAATTGCTGTCTAAAATTGTAAATTCGCCACAGCGCATAAACCCAAAGAACGCCATGGTGCAGGCAGCAGCTACCATAAGACTATTATAACTCCCAAGTGCATCCTTCTTTAAGTGTTTAATAATATCCTGTAAAATTCCAAATGTTATTGGTAATCATTGTTTACTGGTATTGCATTGAGATTTCTTAAGACCTCTTAACACCACCTGCAAACGGGATAGGCTGGACGGCGTAGTTAGCGGTGAAGGTACTTTATATTTCAAGTAGAAATGACGAATGCCTGACAAATATTGTTTTATAGTATCATGTCTCAAACCCTTGTTTGAACAGTAAGCAACAAAATAGACCAGTATCTCTTCATTGATCTGTGGTGGATATGAACTACTGTCTGACCACAGGGAATGTTGTTCCATAAACTGCGTAAAAGTTTTAAAAGCTGTTCTATACAGATTCACAGTACCTTCTGACAGCGATGCGGACCATAGCGTTTCTACTGTGCTTTCTAAATAAGATAGAGACTGTTGAGGTGTGGAACTTTCGTCGGTTGTAGATCTGCCCGAGGAGCTAATCTCCGAAATCTTCCAATCTGTAAACGAGATAAACTGTCGCTTATAGCATTTTGCTTTCCAGGTATGTGTAAAGCATGAATTAAAAAGTTACCTTCAGCTGCGCATAATGTAAGTCTACGCATAAGTTTCATGATCAAAGGCGATTTGCTGCGCCCTTTTGAAATTATAGCAACCGTTGCTGTGTTATCACAATGAAACACGATACGCTTACTGGCCCATGATTTATGCCACGCAACGACGCTAGTTACAATAGGCACTAATTCCATAAACGCAATCGACATGGTAGGATCACCTAAGTTTGGGAGATCTGTTGGCCAGGGTACTGAGAACCAACTTCCTTGAAAATATCCGCCATAGCCATGTGTACCACTCGCGTCAGTGTATAGTTCAAAAGTTGCTGCGTCAGTCACATTATCGTCATAAAAGAAAGATTTCACGTTCCAACTGTCTAAGAACCTGCGCCACATAGTCATGTCACTTATACAATCCTGCGTTAGTTTAATGTGATAATGAAGTTCTTTGACAGACGATGCTATTGTCAGCAAGTAGGACACAAAACTACGACCGGGAACAATGACACGTGATGCGAAATTCAGGTGACCAAGTAAACATAAAGTTGGCGTTTTGTAACTGATTTTTTGCCCAAACACTCATCCATGACTTGCTTTATCCGACATATCTTGTCAGCTGGAAGTGAAGCTTGCATTTTTTCTGAATCAAGCAAAATACCTAAGAATATCATGGTAGTATCAGGTCCCAATGTTTTATCAGGGTGAATGGGAATGTTCAGTATCCCAAACACGTGTGTAAGGAGAGCCATAGCTCTATTACCATCATATGACGGAGAGACAATAGACAGGAAGTCATCCAGTAGGAACAGTAATTTCGGTATCTTGAAATTTGTAGTGGCTATCCAATGAATGCCTTCAGAAAGTAAAGTAAATATTTTTGGGCTACTCCTAGAGCCAAAGCAAAGTCTTGTAAAGAAGTAGTACTCTTCCTTCCAACAAACACCATGAAATTTCCACAACTTTGGGCTAATTGGTATCAGTTTGAAAGCGTCCACTATGTCCGTTTTACACATGATTGCCCCTTGACCATAGCTTTTAATGGAGGCAATTGCATCGTCCACGCGTACATATGAAACCGAGAATTCATTTTTATCAATTAGACTGTTAACACTAGCATGTTCCTCATTGTTGTGCGGCGCACTCAAGTCAACAATCAGTCTCTGCTTCTTTGAATATTTACTTTCAACCCAAGGGACTTATTCTGTAGATATCAAACGGTGGCGATTTATAAGGTCCGATAAGATAACCTTTCTTGAGTTCTTTCGTTAATAATTCTGTCACTATTTGAGGCTGATTTCTTGCTGATAGAAGATTTTTACAAAGATAACTTTCTGTTGGTAACTGTTGTATTCCCGTGTCAAAACCATGTCGTAAACCCTCAACCAGTCTATTCACAAATATTTTATCAGGATGATTGACAAGCTCTTTCTCTAATCTATCAATGTTTATAGGGGTTGAAGCTGCCGCTGGTTGTCAATGTTGTTTTCCTGCCGCTGGTTTAGGAGGCATATGCTCACCCTTGGAACATTTGTAAGATGGGTGGTTAGCCTTGCAAATGGTGCAGATATGTAAAATATTAGCAAAATTGTTATGAGTAAGGCTACAACCATTAGAATTGTAGTTGTTGAAGATTTCCTTCCCGTTATGGTGTTCTCTAGGTCTCCCTAGACGATCTGTGCGGTTTCGATTATAAGGCATAGTGGAAGTGGCAACTGGGCGTCTTCTCTGGAAGGTACCTGCACGATCCATGCTGAACCCATAATCTAAATCATTCCTTGCTTGCATAGCTGGGCAAAAGTTGGTGGTGTGACTGACCCCGAAGCAATTGTCACACGCAACTGTTTTCAAACCAGCAAATACATGTAAATACAACTTTGTATCGCAGGCGGACCAATCTACGGGAGTTTTTTGAAGTTCGTACTGTTCAGCCTTCAGAGAAAAAGCTTTGTGGTACTCATAGAAATTAGTACCACCGTACTGTAAGTACATGTCATCGATAAGATCGCAGTATGCATCCATCTCCTTCCGCCGAAAAGGTTCTACCTCACACAGGACATTCTTAAATTTAGAAAAAGCTGTCCTAAACTCGTGAATACTCAGATTTTTGTTCAGTCTGTTATCACCTGTTTTGATCACCATGTGTGATCCATCCTGATCAACTATTCTTGTCTCATTTGGGGAAACCATACCTGGTATCAATAGTAATGCCAGATTAATATGTTTATGAGCGTGAATGGCAGACCGTAAGTTCGGTGGTATTATATTCACAGGAGGCAATTCGTCGATTGGACGACGGCGAACGTTCTCGAAGGTCGCCTGTCCAGGTGATTTATTGGCACTGATCGGTTCATCATGATTATCAGCATGATCAGCAGGAGATATTAGTTTTCTCGAAATCTCGGCAAGAGTAGCCTGAACTTCGCGCATTTCACGACGCATACATGTAATGTCCACCTCTTCTGCCTGACTGTGTGTACTTTCAGTACTTTTATTATTGCCTCCGTTATTAATTTCATTTTTGTCCACGTCATCGTCACGTGGTCGCGCTCCAGCGTTACTATTTAAGGGCTGTCTGCCCGCATTACTATTTTTGGACTGGCAGTCGGTTTTTCCCTCTGCGTCATAGTCACGTGGTAGTCGCGCTCCAACGTTGCCATTTATAGACTGTCTGCCGACCTTTCTATTGACATGCTGTCCGCCAGTTTCAGTTTCACTTTTATCAAACGAACGAAGTTGTTCATAGATCTTTAAAAGAGTTTTATGAGGAGTAGAAAGTGGTAAGATCATACCTTTGTTTTTCAACGCCAGTTTCAATTTTGTAAGTGTCCAATTCTCCGGACGATTTTGGTCTAGAGGGAGTCTGGCCGACGTGTTCTTTTGTGAACCACTCGGAGATTGTTCGTCCCGTTTCCTTTTAGCTCCCGTGGTGTTATCCTTAGGATTAACATCCTTACGTGCCCTGCTCCTTCCACGACGATCGGCCATGTTTGGCTAGTAAGTTAGGCGGCGAGGGTTTGAAATAATGAATAGTAATAGCGTTTCGTTGTAACAAAGATGTCTCCGACTCCAGATAAATGCCAAGTATCAGAAAGAGGCTGATGACGTATTCATGGTATAGGTTTACATTCCAAAGAGTGCTTTGAAGTTCGACTAGGGTACTGTAATTATTTGGCCCTTTAAAACTATGGTTATAATAATAACCTCCACTTAAGCATATATATTGAGTTCTTACGCATATATATTCAGTTCTTAGACATATGAGCCGCAACACACGAAAACGTCCCTTCGGACGTTTAGACGACAACGTCATGAAGTAACAATTTATGACGTCGGCCGGTAATCAATTAATTACTAATTACATGTTTGTTCACTTCCGTGTTTAACCTATTTATTATATCATAGGGATATGTTTTCTTAATATAAATAGTTGATGCTATAGAAAATGGTAATTCTGTATGCTTTTTATTGTTATTTAATGAACGACGTCGTCCAAGACGCCGACGTCAACGTCAAAATTAATGGTGAGTACAATCTTTAATTTTCAAGTAGAGATAAAATCATTTTTAATTAAGATATCAACATAAAATAAAGATATTTTATAAGAGAAAATTATCGTGTTTCATAAACATAGAAAAAACATAAAATGTCAAATTTGTCCGAAGGGTCGTTTTTGCGAGTTTCGGCTCATATATATTCAGTTCTTAAGCATATATATTCAGTTCTTACGCATATATATTCAGTTCTTACACTTATATATTCCGTTCTTACACATATATTTTCCTTTCTTACAAATATATATTCCGTTCTTACACATATATATTCCGTTCTTACGCATATATATTACGTTCTTACACATATATATTCCGTTCTTACACATATATATTGAGTTCTTACGGATATTTTTTCAGTTCTTAGACATATATACTCAGTTCTTACGCATATATATTCAGTTCTTACGCATATATATTCAGTTCTTACACATATATATTCAGTTTTACGCATATATATTCAGTTCTTAAGCATATATATTCAGTTCTTACGCATATATATTGATTTCTTACGCATATATATTCAGTTCTTAGACATATATATTCAGTTCTTACGCAAATATATTCAGTACTTACGCATTTATATTCAGTTCTTACGGATATATATTCAGTTCTTAGACATATATATTCAGTTCTTACACATATATATTCAGTTCTTACACATATATATTCAGTTCTTACACATATATTCCGTTCTTATATTAATATATTCAGTTCTTACACATATATATTCCGTTCGTACACATATATATTCCGTTCTTACGCATATATATTCCGTTCTTACACATATATATTCCGTTCTTATGCATATATATTCAGTTCTTACGCATATATATTCAGTTCTTACGGATATATATTCAGTTCTTAGACATATATATTCAGTTCTTACACATATATATTCAGTTCTTAAACATATATATTCAGTTCTTACACATATATTCCGTTCTTACATTAATATATTCAGTTCTTACACATATATATTCCGTTCGTACACATATATATTCAGTTCTTACGCATATATATTCCGTTCTTACACATATATATTCAGTTTTACGCATATATATTCAGTTCTTAAGGATATATATTGAGTTCTTACGCATATATATTCAGTTCTTACTCATAAATATTCAGTTCTTAGACATATATATTCAGTTCTTACACATATATATTCAGTTCTTACACATATATATTCAGTTCTTACACATATATATTCAGTCTTACACATATATATTCAGTTCTTACACATATATTCCGTTATTACATTAATATATTCATGTTTTACACATATATATTCCGTTCGTACACATATATATTCCGTTCTTACGCATATATATTCCGTTCTTACACATATATATTCAGTTCTTACACATATATTCAGTTCTTACACATATATATTCAGTTTTACGCATATATATTCAGTTCTTAAGCATATATATTGAGTTCTTACGCATATATATTCCGTTCTTACGCATATATATTCAGTTCTTAGACATACATATTCAGTTCTTACGCATATATATTCAGTTCTTACGCATATATATTTAGTTCTTACACATATATATTCAGTTTTACGCATATTTATTCAGTTCTTACGCATATATATTCAGTTCTTATGCATATATATTCAGTTCTTACATATATATTCAGTTTTAAGCATATATATTCAGTTCTTACGCATATATATTCAGTTCTTACACATATATATTCAGTTCTTATACATATATATTCAGTTCTTACACATATATATTCCGTACTTACACATATATATTCAGTTCTTACACATATATATTCAGTTCTTAGACATATATATTCAGCTCTTACCCATATATATTCAGTTCTTACGCATATATATTCAGTTCTTACGCATATATATTCAGTTATTACGCATATATATTCAGTTCTTACACCTATATATTCAGTTTTACGCATATATATTCAGTTTTAACGCATATATATTCAGTTCTTACACATATATATTCAGTTCTTACACATATATATTCAGTTCTTACACATATATATTCCGTTCTTACACATATATATTCAGTTCTTACACATATATATTCCGTTATTACACATATATTTTCCGTTCTGATACATATATATTCTGTTCTTACATATATATAATCTATTCTTACGCATATATATTCAGTTCTTAGACATATATATTCAGTTCTTACTCATATATATTCAGTTCTTACGCATATATATTCAGTTCTTACACTTATATATTCAGTTTAAGCATATATATTCAGTTCTTACGCATATATATTCAGTTCTTACACATATATATTCAGTTTTACGCATATATATTCAGTTCTTAAGCATATATATTCAGTTCTTACGCATATATATTGATTTCTTACGCATATATATTCAGTTCTTAGACATATATATTCAGTTCTTACGCAAATATATTCAGTACTTACGCATTTATATTCAGTTCTTACGGATATATATTCAGTTCTTAGACATATATATTCAGTTCTTACACATATATATTCAGTTCTTACACATATATATTCAGTTCTTACACATATATTCCGTTCTTATATTAATATATTCAGTTCTTACACATATATATTCCGTTCGTACACATATATATTCCGTTCTTACGCATATATATTCCGTTCTTACACATATATATTCCGTTCTTATGCATATATATTCAGTTCTTACGCATATATATTCAGTTCTTACGGATATATATTCAGTTCTTAGACATATATATTCAGTTCTTACACATATATATTCAGTTCTTAAACATATATATTCAGTTCTTACACATATATTCCGTTCTTACATTAATATATTCAGTTCTTACACATATATATTCCGTTCTTACACATATATATTCAGTTCTTACGCATATATATTCCGTTCTCACACATATATATTCAGTTTTACGCATATATATTCAGTTCTTAAGGATATATATTGAGTTCTTACGCATATATATTCAGTTCTTACTCATAAATATTCAGTTCTTAGACATATATATTCAGTTCTTACACATATATATTCAGTTCTTACACATATATATTCAGTTCTTACACATATATATTCAGTCTTACACATATATATTCAGTTCTTACACATATATTCCGTTATTACATTAATATATTCATTTTTTACACATATATATTCCGTTCGTACACATATATATTCCGTTCTTACGCATATATATTCCGTTCTTACACATATATATTCAGTTCTTACACATATATTCAGTTCTTACACATATATATTCAGTTTTACGCATATATATTCAGTTCTTAAGCATATATATTGAGTTCTTACGCATATATATTCCGTTCTTACGCATATATATTCAGTTCTTAGACATACATATTCAGTTCTTACGCATATATATTCAGTTCTTAAGCATATATATTTAGTTCTTACACATATATATTCAGTTTTACGCATATTTATTCAGTTCTTACGCATATATATTCAGTTCTTATGCATATATATTCAGTTCTTACATATATATTCAGTTTTAAGCATATATATTCAGTTCTTACGCATATATATTCAGTTCTTACACATATATATTCAGTTCTTATACATATATATTCAGTTCTTACACATATATATT
Source organism: Cyrtodaria siliqua (assembly GCA_037043455.1). Lineage (NCBI taxonomy): Eukaryota > Metazoa > Mollusca > Bivalvia > Adapedonta > Hiatellidae > Cyrtodaria > Cyrtodaria siliqua. Next base: position 7,848 of record JAWPHD010018898.1, read on the forward strand.
CCGTACTTACACATATATATTCAGTTCTTACACATATATATTCAGTTCTTAGACATATATATTCAGCTCTTACCCATATATATTCAGTTCTTACGCATATATATTCAGTTCTTACGCATATATATTCAGTTATTACGCATATATATTCAGTTCTTACACCTATATATTCAGTTTTACGCATATATATTCAGTTTTAACGCATATATATTCAGTTCTTACACATATATATTCAGTTCTTACACATATATATTCAGTTCTTACACATATATATTCCGTTCTTACACATATATATTCAGTTCTTACACATATATATTCCGTTATTACACATATATTTTCCGTTCTGATACATATATATTCTGTTCTTACATATATATAATCTATTCTTACGCATATATATTCAGTTCTTAGACATATATATTCAGTTCTTACTCATATATATTCAGTTCTTACGCATATATATTCAGTTCTTACACTTATATATTCAGTTTAAGCATATATATTCAGTTCATACGCATATATATTCAGTTCTTACGAATATATATTCAGTTCTTACGCATATATATTCAGTTCTTACGCATAAATATTCAGTTTTACGCATATATATTCAGTTCTTACGCATATATATTCAGTTCTTACACATATATATTCAGTTCTTACACATATATATTCAGTTCTTACACATATATATTCAGTTCTTACACATATATATTCCGTTCTTACACATATATATTCAGTTCTTACACATATATATTCCGTTCTTACTCATATATTTTTCGTTCTTACAAATATATATTCCGTGCTTACGCATATATATAGTTCTTACGCATATATATTCAGTTCTTACGCATATATATTTAGTTCTTACACATATATATTCAGTTCTTACACATATATATTCAGTTCTTACACATATATATTCCGTTCTTACACACATATATTCAGTTCTTACACATATATATTCCGTTCTTACACATATATTTTCCATTCTTACAAATATATATTCCGTTCTTACACATATATATTCCGTTCTTACACATATATATTCCGTTCTTCCGCATATATATTCAGTTCTTACGCATATATATTCAGTTCTTAAGCATATATTGAGCTCTTACGCATATATATTCAGTTCTTATGCAAATATATTCAGTTCTTAGACATATATATGCAGTTCTTACGCATATATATTCAGTTCTTACGGATATATATTCAGTTCTTAGACATATATATTCAGTTCTTACACATATATATTCAGTTCTTACACATATATTTTCAGGTCTTACACATATATTCCGTTCTTACATTATTATATTCAGTTCATACATATATATATATTCCGTTCGTACACATATATATTCCGCTCTTACGCATATATATTCCGTTCTTACACATATATATTCCGTTCTTACACATATATATTCAGTTCTTATGCATATATATTCAGTTTTTACGCATATATATTCAGTTCTTACGGATATATATTCAGTTCTTAGACATATATATTCAGTTCTTACGCATATATATTCAGTTCTTACGCATATATATTCAGTTATAACGCATATATATTCAGTTCTTACACATATATATTCCGTTCTTACACATATATTTTCCGTTCTTACAAATGTATATTCCGTTCTTACACATATATATTACGTTCTTACGCATATATATTCCGTTCTTACACATATATATTGAGTTCTTACGCATATATATTGAGTTCGTATACATATATATTCAGTTCTTACGCATATATATTCAGTTCTTACACATATATATTCAGTTTTACGCATATCTATTCAGTTCTTAAGGATATATATTGAGTTCTTACGCATATATATTCAGTTCTTACGCATAAATATTCAGTTCTTAGACATATATATTCAGTTCTTACACATATATATTCAGTTCTTACACATATATATTCAGTTCTTACACATATATATTCAGTTCTTACACATATATTCCGTTCATATATTAATATATTCAGTTCTTACACATATATATTCCGTTCATACACATATATATTCCGTTCTTACGCATATATATTCCGTTCTTACACATATATATTCCGTTCTTATGCATATATATTCAGTTCTTACGCATATATATTCAGTTCTTACACATATATTCAGTTTTACGCATATATATTCAGTTCTTACGGATATATATTCAGTTCTTACACATATATATTCAGTTCTTACACATATATATTCAGTTCTTACACATATATATTCCGTTCTTCCGCATATATATTCAGTTCTTACGCATATATATTCAGTTCTTAAGCATATATTGAGCTCTTACGCATATATATTCAGTTCTTATGCATATATATTCAGTTCTTAGACATATATATTCAGTTCTTACGCATATATATTCAGTTCTTACGCATATATATTCAGTTCTTATACATATATATTCAGTTCTTACACATATATATTCCGTTCTTACACATATATATTCAGTTCTTACACATATATATTCCGTTCTTACACATATATTTTCCGTTCTTACAAATATATATTCCGTTCTTACACATATATATTACGTTCTTACACATATATATTCCATTCTTACACATATATATTCCGTTCTTACACATATATATTCCGTTCTTATGCATATATATTCAGTTCTTACGCATATATATTCAGTTCTTACGGATATATATTCAGTTCTTAGACATATATATTCAGTTCTTACACATATATATTTAGTTCTTACACATATATATTCAGTTCTTACACATATATTCCGTTCTTATATTAATATATTCAGTTCTTACACATATATATTCCGTTCGTACACATATATATTCCGTTCTTACGCATATATATTCCGTTCTTACACATATATATTCCGTTCTTATGCATATATATTCAGTTCTTACGCATATATATTCAGTTCTTATGGATATATATTCAGTTCTTAGACATATATATTCAGTTCTTACACATATATATTCAGTTCTTAAACATATATATTCAGTTCTTACACATATATTCCGTTCTTACATTAATATATTCAGTTCTTACACATATATATTTCGTTCGTACACATATATATTCCGTTCTTACGCATATATATTCCGTTCTTACACATATATATTTCGTTCTTACACATATATATTCAGTTCTTATGCATATATATTCAGTTTTTACGCATATATATTCAGTTCTTACGGATATATATTCAGTTCTTAGACATATATATTCAGATCTTACGCATATATATTCAGTTCTTACGCATATATATTCAGTTATAACGCATATATATTCAGTTCTTACACATATATATTCCGTTCTTACGCATATATATTCCGTTCTTACACATATATATTTCGTTCTTACACATATATATTCAGTTCTTATGCATATATATTCAGTTTTTACGCATATATATTCAGTTCTTACGCATATATATTCAGTTCTTACGCATAAATATTCAGTTCTTAGACATATATATTCAGTTCTTACACATATATATTCAGTTCTTACACATATATATTCAGTTCTTACACATATATATTCAGTTCTTACACATATATTCCGTTCATATATTAATATATTCAGTTCTTACACATATATATTCCGTTCGTACACATATATATTCCGTTCTTACGCATATATATTCCGTTCTTACACATATATATTCCGTTCTTATGCATATATATTCAGTTCTTACGCATATATATTCAGTTCTTACACATATATTCAGTTTTACGCATATATATTCAGTTCTTACGGATATATATTCAGTTCTTACACATATATATTCAGTTCTTACACATATATATTCAGTTCTTACACATATATATTCCGTTCTTCCGCATATATATTCAGTTCTTACGCATATATATTCAGTTCTTAAGCATATATTGAGCTCTTACGCATATATATTCAGTTCTTATGCATATATATTCAGTTCTTAGACATATATATTCAGTTCTTACGCATATATATTCAGTTCTTACGCATATATATTCAGTTCTTATACATATATATTCAGTTCTTACACATATATATTCCGTTCTTACACATATATATTCAGTTCTTACACATATATATTCCGTTCTTACACATATATTTTCGGTTCTTACAAATATATATTCCGTTCTTACACATATATATTACGTTCTTACACATATATATTCCATTCTTACACATATATATTCCGTTCTTACACATATATATTCCGTTCTTATGCATATATATTCAGTTCTTACGCATATATATTCAGTTCTTACGGATATATATTCAGTTCTTAGACATATATATTCAGTTCTTACACATATATATTTAGTTCTTACACATATATATTCAGTTCTTACACATATATTCCGCTCTTATATTAATATATTCAGTTCTTACACATATATATTCCGTTCGTACACATATATATTCCGTTCTTACGCATATATATTCCGTTCTTACACATATATATTCTGTTCTTACGGATATATATTCAGTTCTTAGACATATATATTCAGATCTTACGCATATATATTCAGTTCTTACGCATATATATTCAGTTATAACGCATATATATTCAGTTCTTACACATATATATTCCGTTCTTACACATATATTTTCAGTTCTTACAAATATATATTCCGTTCTTACACATATATAGTACGTTCTTACGCATATATATTCCGTTCTTACACATATATATTGAGTTCTTACGCATATATATTGAGTTCGTATACATATATATTCAGTTCTTACGCATATATATTCAGTTCTTACGCATATATATTCAGTTCTTACACATATATATTCAGTTTTACGCATATATATTCAGTTCTTAAGGATATATATTGAGTTCTTACGCATATATATTCAGTTCTTACGCATAAATATTCAGTTCTTAGACATATATATTCAGTTCTTACACATATATATTCAGTTCTTACACATATATATTCAGTTCTTACGCATATATATTCAGTCTTACACATATATATTCAGTTCTTACACATATATTCCGTTATTACATTAATATATTCAGTTTTTACCCTTATATATTCCGTTTAAGTATATATATTCAGTTCATACGCATATATATTCAGTTCTTACGAATATATATTCAGTTCTTACGCATATATATTCAGTTCTTACGCATAAATATTCAGTTTTACGCATATATATTCAGTTCTTACGCATATATATTCAGTTCTTACGCATATATATTCAGTTCTTACGCATATATATTCAGTTCTTACACTTATATATTCAGTTTAAGTATATATATTCAGTTCATACGCATATATATTCAGTTCTTACGAATATATATTCAGTTCTTACGCATATATATTCAGTTCTTACGCATAAATATTCAGTTTTACGCATATATATTCAGTTCTTACGCATATATATTCAGTTCTTACACATATATATTCAGTTCTTACACATATATATTCAGTTCTTACACATATATATTCAGTTCTTACACATATATATTCCGTTCTTACACATATATATTCAATTCTTACACATATATATTCCGTTCTTACACATATATTTTTCGTTCTTACAAATATATATTCCGTGCTTACGCATATATATAGTTCTTACGCATATATATTCAGTTCTTACGCATATATATTCAGTTCTTACACATATATATTCAGTTTTACGCATATTTATTCAGTTCTTACGCATATATATTCAGTTCTTATGCATATATATTCAGTTCTTACATATATATTCAGTTTTAAGCATATATATTCAGTTCTTACGCATATATATTCAGTTCTTACACATATATATTCAGTTCTTATACATATATATTCAGATCTTACACATATATATTCCGTTCTTACACATATATATTCAGTTCTTACACATATATATTCAGTTCTTAGACATATTATTCAGTTCTTACGCATATATATTCAGTTCTTACGCATATATATTCAGTTATTACACATATATATTCATTTTCACACATATATATTCAGTTCTTACGCATATATATTCAGTTATTACGCATATATATTCAGTTCTTACACCTATATATTCAGTTTTACGCATATATATTCAGTTCTAACGCATATATATTCAGTTCTTACACATATATATTCAGTTCTTACACATATATATTCAGTTCTTACACATATATATTCCGTTCTTACACATATATATTCAGTTCTTACACATATATATTCCGTTATTACACATATATTTTCCGTTCTGATACATATATATTCTGTTCTTACACATATATAATCTATTCTTACGCATATATATTCAGTTCTTAGACATATATATTCAGTTCTTACGCATATATATTCAGTTCTTACGCATATATATTCAGTTCTTACACTTATATATTCAGTTTAAGTATATATATTCAGTTCATACGCATATATATTCAGTTCTTACGAATATATATTCAGTTCTTACGCATATATATTCAGTTCTTACGCATAAATATTCAGTTTTACGCATATATATTCAGTTCTTACGCATATATATTCAGTTCTTACACATATATATTCAGTTCTTACACATATATATTCAGTTCTTACACATATATATTCAGTTCTTACACATATATATTCCGTTCTTACACATATATATTCAATTCTTACACATATATATTCCGTTCTTACACATATATTTTTCGTTCTTACAAATATATATTCCGTGCTTACGCATATATATAGTTCTTACGCATATATATTCAGTTCTTACGCATATATATTCAGTTCTTACACATATATATTCAGTTCTTACACATATATATTCAGTTCTTACACATATATATTCCGTTCTTACACACATATATTCAGTTCTTACACATATATATTCCGTTCTTACACATATATTTTCCATTCTTACAAATATATATTCCGTTCTTACACATATATATTCCGTTCTTACACATATATATTCCGTTCTTCCGCATATATATTCAGTTTTTACGCATATATATTCAGTTCTTAAGCATATATTGAGCTCTTACGCATATATATTCAGATCTTATGCAAATATATTCAGTTCTTAGACATATATATTCAGTTCTTACGCATATATATTCAGTTCTTACGGATATATATTCAGTTCTTAGACATATATATTCAGTTCTAACACATATATATTCAGTTCTTACACATATATTTTCAGTTCTTACACATATATTCCGTTCTTACATTAATATATTCAGTTCTTACACATATATATTCCGTTCGTACACATATATATTCCGTTCTTACGCATATATATTCCGTTCTTACACATATATATTCCGTTCTTACACATATATATTCAGTTCTTATGCATATATATTCAGTTTTTACGCATATATATTCAGTTCTTACGGGTATATATTCAGTTCTTAGACATATATATTCAGTTCTTACGCATATATATTCAGTTCTTACGCATATATATTCAGTTATAACGCATATATATTCAGTTCTTACACATATATATTCCGTTCTTACACATATTTGTTCCGTTCTTACAAATATATATTCCGTTTTTACACATATATATTACGTTCTTACGCATATATATTCCGTTCTTACACATATATATTGAGTTCTTACGCATATATATTGAGTTAGTATACATATATATTCAGTTCTTACGCATATATATTCAGTTCTTACGCATATATATTCAGTTCTTACACATATATATTCAGTTTTACGCATATATATTCAGTTCTTAAGGATATATATTGAGTTCTTACGCATATATATTCAGTTCTTACGCATAAATATTCAGTTCTTAGACATATATATTCAGTTCTTACACATATATATTCAGTTCTTACACATATATATTCAGTTCTTACACATATATATTCAGTCTTACACATATATATTTAGTTCTTACACATATATTCCGTTATTACATTAATATATTCAGTTCTTACACATATATATTCAGTTCTTACACATATATATTCAGTCTTACACATATATATTTAGTTCTTACACATATATTCCGTTATTACATTAATATATTCAGTTCTTACACATATATATTCCGTTCGTACACATATATATTCCGTTCTTATGCATATATATTCCGTTCTTACACATATATATTCCGTTCTTACACATATATATTCCGTTCTTACACATATATATTCCGTTTTTACGCATATATATTCAGTTCTTACGCATATATATTCAGTTCTTACGGATATATTCAGTTCTTAGACATATATATTCAGTTCTTACGCATATATATTCATTTCTAACGCATATATATTCAGTTATTTCGCATATATATTCAGTTCTTACGCATATATATTCAGTTCTTACGCATATATATTCAGTTCTTAGACATACATATTCAGTTCTTAAGCATATATATTCCGTTCGTACGCATATATATTCAGTTCTTACACATATATATATTCAGTTTTACGCATATATATTCAGTTCTTACGCATATATATTCAGTTCTTACACATATATATTCCGTTCTTCCGCATATATATTCAGTTCTTACGCATATATATTCAGTTCTTAAGCATATATTAAGCTCTTACGCATATATATTCAGTTCTTATGTATATATATTCAGTTCTTAGACATATATATTCAGTTCTTACGCATATATATTCAGTTATTACGCATATATATTCAGTTCTTATACATATATATTCAGTTCTTACAAATATATATTCCGTTCTTACACATATATATTCAGTTCTTACACATATATATTTCGTTCTTACACATATATTTTCCGTTCTTACAAATATATATTCCGTTCTTACACATATATATTACGTTCTTACACATATATATTCCGTTCTTACACATATATATTCCGTTCTTACACATATATATTCCGTTCTGATGCATATATATTCAGTTCTTACGCATATATATTCAGTTCTTACGGATATATATTCAGTTCTTAGACATATATATTCAGTTCTTACACATATATATTCAGTTCTTACACATATATATTCAGTTCTTACACATATATTCCGTTCTTACATTAATATATTCAGTTCTTACACATATATATTCCGTTCGTACACATATATATTCCGTTCTTACGCATATATATTCCGTTCTTACACATATATATTCCGTTCTTACACATATATATTCCGTTCTTATGCATATATATTCAGTTCTTACGCATATATATTCAGTTCTTACGGATATATATTCAGTTCTTAGACATATATATTCAGTTCTTACACATATATATTCAGTTCTTACACATATATATTCAGTTCTTACACATATATTCCGTTCTTACATTAATATATTCAGTTCTTACACATATATATTCCGTTCGTACACATATATATTCCGTTCTTACGCATATATATTCCGTTCTTATACATATATATTCCGTTCTTACACATATATATTCAGTTCTTATGCATATATATTCAGTTTTTACGCATATATATTCAGTTCTTACGGATATATATTCAGTTCTTAGACATATATTCAGTTCTTACGCATATATATTCAGTTCTTACGCATATATATTCAGTTAAAACGCATATATATTCACTTCTTACACATATATATTCCGTTCTTACACATATATTTTCCTTTCTTACAAATATATATTCCGTTCTTACACATATATATTACGTTCTTACGCATATATATTGAGTTCTTACGCATTTATATTGAGTTCGTATACATATATATTCAGTTCTTACGCATATATATTCAGTTCTTACGCATATATATTCAGTTCTTACACATATATATTCAGTTTTACGCATATATATTCAGTTCTTAAGGATATATATTGAGTTCTTACGCATATAAATTCAGTTCTTACGCATAAATATTCAGTTTTACGCATATATATTCAGTTCTTACGCATATATATTCAGTTTTTACACATATATATTCAGTTCTTACACATATATATTCAGTTCTTACCCCTATATATTCAGTTCTTACACATATATATTCCGTTCTTACACATTCAGTTCTTACACATATATATTCCGTTCTTTCACATATATTTTTCGTTCTTACAAATATATATTCCGTGCTTAAGCATATATATAGTTCTTACGCATATATATTCAGTTCTTACGCATATATATTCAGTTCTTACACATATATATTCAGTTCTTACACATATATATTCAGTTCTTACACATATATATTCCGTTCTTACACACATATATTCAGTTCTTACACATATATATTCCGTTCTTACACATATATTTTCCATTCTTACAAATATATATTCCGTTCTTACACATATATATTCCGTTCTTACACATATATATTCCGTTCTTCCGCATATATATTCAGTTCTTACGCATATATATTCAGTTCTTAAGCATATATTGAGCTCTTACGCATATATATTCAGTTCTTATGCAAATATATTCAGTTCTTAGACATATATATTCAGTTCTTACGCATATATATTCAGTTCTTACGGATATATATTCAGTTCTTAGACATATATTTTCCATTCTTACAAATATATATTCCGTTCTTACACATATATATTCCGTTCTTACACATATATATTCCGTTCTTCCGCATATATATTCAGTTCTTACACATATATATTCAGTTCTTACACATATATTTTCAGTTCTTGCACATATATTCCGTTCTTACATTAATATATTCAGTTCTTACACATATATATTCCGTTCGTACACATATATATTCCGTTCTTACGCATATATATTCCGTTCTTACACATATATATTCCGTTCTTACACATATATATTTAGTTCTTATGCATATATATTCAGTTTTTACGCATATATATTCAGTTCTTACGGATATATATTCAGTTCTTAGACATATATATTCAGTTCTTACGCATATATATTCAGTTCTTACGCATATATATTCAGTTATAACGCATATATATTCAGTTCTTACACATATATATTCCGTTCTTACACATATATTTTCCGTTCTTACAAATATATATTCCGTTCTTACACATATATATTACGTTCTTACGCATATATATTAGGTTCTTACACATATATATTGAGTTCTTACGCATATATATTGAGTTCGTATACATATATATTCAGTTCTTACGCATATATATTCAGTTCTTACGCATATATATTCAGTTCTTACACATATATATTCAGTTTTACGCATATATATTCAGTTCTTAAGGATATATATTGAGTTCTTACGCATATATATTCAGTTCTTACGCATAAATATTCAGTTCTTAGACATATATATTCAGTTCTTACACATATATATTCAGTTCTTACACATATATATTCAGTTCTTACACATATATATTCAGTTCTTACACATATATTCCGTTCTTATATTAATATATTCAGTTCTTACACATATATATTCCGTTCGTACACATATATTTTCCGTTCTTACGCATATATATTCCGTTCTTACACATATATATTCCGTTCTTATGCATATATATTCAGTTCTTAAGCATATATATTCAGTTCTTACACATATATTCAGTTTTACGCATATATATTCAGTTCTTACGGATAAATATTCAGTTCTTACACATATATATTCAGTTCTTACACATATATATTCAGTTCTTACACATATATATTCCGTTCTTCCGCATATATATTCAGTTATAACGCATATATATTCAGTTCTTACACATATATATTCCGTTCTTACACATATATTTTCCTTTCTTACAAATATATATTCCGTTCTTACACATATATATTACGTTCTTACGCATATATATTGAGTTCTTACGCATTTATATAGAGTTCGTATACATATATATTCAGTTCTTACGCATATATATTCAGTTCTTACGCATATATATTCAGTTCTTACACATATATATTGAGTTTTACGCATATATATTCAGTTCTTAAGCATATATTGAGCTCTTACGCATATATATTCAGTTCTTATGCAAATATATTCAGTTCTTAAACATATATATTCAGTTCTTACGCATATATATTCAGTTCTTACGGATATATATTCAGTTCTTAGACATATATTTTCCATTCTTACAAATATATATTCCGTTCTTACACATATATATTCCGTTCTTACACATATATATTCCGTTCTTCCGCATATATATTCAGTTCTTACACATATATATTCAGTTCTTACACATATATTTTCAGTTCTTACACATATATTCCGTTCTTACATTAATATATTCAGTTCTTACACATATATATTCCGTTCGTACACATATATATTCCGTTCTTACGCATATATATTCCGTTCTTACACATATATATTCCGTTCTTACACATATATATTCAGTTCTTATGCATATATATTCAGTTTTTAAGCATATATATTCAGTTCTTACGGATATATATTCAGTTCTTAGACATATATATTCAGTTCTTACGCATATATATTCAGTTCTTACGCATATATATTCAGTTATAACGCATATATATTCAGTTCTTACACATATATATTCCGTTCTTACACATATATTTTCCGTTCTTACAAATATATATTCCGTTCTTACACATATATATTACGTTCTTACGCATATATATTAGGTTCTTACACATATATATTGAGTTCTTACGCATATATATTGAGTTCGTATACATATATATTCAGTTCTTACTCATATATATTCAGTTCTTACGCATATATATTCAGTTCTTACACATATATATTCAGTTTTACGCATATATATTCAGTTCTTAAGGATATATATTGAGTTCTTACGCATATATATTCAGTTCTTACGCATAAATATTCAGTTCTTAGACATATATATTCAGTTCTTACACATATATATTCAGTTCTTACACATATATATTCAGTTCTTACACATATATATTCAGTTCTTACACATATATTCCGTTCTTATATTAATATATTCAGTTCTTACACATATATATTCCGTTCGTACACATATATATTCCGTTCTTACGCATATATATTTTGTTCTTACACATATATATTCCGTTCTTATGCATATATATTCAGTTCTTAAGCATATATATTCAGTTCTTACACATATATTCAGTTTTACGCATATATATTCAGTTCTTACGGATATATATTCAGTTCTTACACATATATATTCAGTTCTTACACATATATATTCAGTTCTTACACATATATATTCCGTTCTTCCGCATATATATTCAGTTCTTACGCATATATATTCAGTTCTTAAGCATATATTGAGCTCTTACGCATATATATTCAGTTCTTATGCATATGTGTTCAGTTCTTAGACATATATATTCAGTTCTTACGCATATATATTCAGTTCTTACGCATATATATTCAGTTATTATACATATATATTCAGTTCTTACACATATATATTCCGTTTTTACACATATATATTCAGTTCTTACACATATATATTCCGTTCTTACACATATATTTTCCGTTCTTACAAATATATATTCCGTTCTTACACATATATATTACGTTCTTACACATATATATTCCGTTCTTACGCATATATATTCCGTTCTTACACATATATATTCCGTTCTTATGCATATATATTCAGTTCTTACGCATATATATTCAGTTCTTAAGGATATATATTCAGTTCTTAGACATATATATTCAGTTCTTACACATATATATTCAGTTCTTAAACATATATATTCAGTTCTTACACATATATTCCGTTCTTACATTAATATATTCAGTTCTTACACATATATATTTCGTTCGTACACATATATATTCCGTTCTTACGCATATATATTCCGTTCTTACACATATATATTCCGTTCTTACACATATATATTCAGTTCTTATTGATATATATTCAGTTTTTACGCATATATATTCAGTTCTTACGGATATATATTCAGTTCTTAGACATATATATTCAGATCTTACGCATATATATTCAGTTCTTACGCATATATATTCAGTTATAACGCATATATATTCAGTTCTTACACATATATATTCCGTTCTTACACATATATTTTCCGTTCTTACAAATATATATTCCGTTCTTACACATATATATTACGTTCTTACGCATATATATTCCGTTCTTACACATATATATTGAGTTCTTACGCATATATATTGAGCTCGTATACATATATATTCAGTTCTTACGCATATATATTCAGTTCTTACGCATATATATTCAGTTCTTACACATATATATTCAGTTTTACGCATATATATTCAGTTCTTAAGGATATATATTGAGTTCTTACGCATATATATTCAGTTCTTACGCATAAATATTCAGTTCTTAGACATATATATTCAGTTCTTACACATATATATTCAGTTCTTACACATATATATTCAGTTCTTACACATATATATTCCGTTCTTCCGCATATATATTCAGTTCTTACACATATATATTCAGTTCTTACAAATATATTTTCAGTTCTTACACATATATTCCGTTCTTACATTAATATATTCAGTTCTTACACATATATATTCCGTTCGTACACATATATATTCCGTTCTTACGCATATATATTCCGTTCTTACACATATATATTCCGTTCTTACACATATATATTCAGTTCTTATGCATATATATTTAGTTTTTACGCATATATATTCAGTTCTTACGGATATATATTCAGTTCTTAGACATATATATTCAGTTCTTACGCATATATATTCAGTTCTTACGCATATATATTCAGTTATAACGCATATATATTCAGTTCTTACACATATATTTTCCGTTCTTACAAATATATATTCCGTTCTTACACATATATATTACGTTCTTACGCATATATATTAGGTTCTTACACATATATATTGAGTTCTTACGCATATATATTGAGTTCGTATACATATATATTCAGTTCTTACGCATATATATTCAGTTCTTACGCATATATATTCAGTTCTTACACATATATATTCAGTTTTACGCATATATATTCAGTTCTTAAGGATATATATTGAGTTCTTACGCATATATATTCAGTTCTTACGCATAAATATTCAGTTCTTAGACATATATATATTCAGTTCTTACACATATATATTCAGTTCTTACACATATATATTCAGTTCTTACACATATATATTCAGTTCTTACACATATATTCCGTTCTTATATTAATATATTCAGTTCTTACACTATATATTCCGTTCGTACACATATATATTCCGTTCTTACGCATATATATTTCGTTCTTACACATATATATTCCGTTCTTATGCATATATATTCAGTTCTTACGGATATATATTCAGTTCTTACACATATATATTCAGTTCTTACACATATATATTCAGTTCTTACACATATATATTCCGTTCTTCCGCATATATATTCAGTTCTTACGCATATATATTCAGTTCTTAAGCATATATTGAGCTCTTACGCATATATATTCAGTTCTTATGCATATATATTCAGTTCTTAGACATATATATTCAGTTCTTACGCATATATATTCAGTTCTTACGCATATATATTCAGTTATTATACATATATATTCAGTTCTTACACATATATATTCCGTTCTTACACATATATATTCAGTTCTTACACATATATATTCCGTTCTTACACATATATTTTCCGTTCTTACAAATATATATTCCGTTCTTACACATATATAGCACGTTCTTACACATATATATTCCATTCTTACACATATATATTCCGTTCTTACACATATATATTCCGTTCTTATGCATATATATTCAGTTCTTACGCATATATATTCAGCTCTTACGGATATATATTCAGTTCTTAGACATATATATTCAGTTCTTACACATATATATTCAGTTCTTACAAATATATATTCCGTTCTTACACATATATATTACGTTCTTACGCATATATATTAGGTTCTTACACATATATATTGAGTTCTTACGCATATATATTGAGTTCGTATACATATATATTCAGTTCTTACGCATATATATTCAGTTCTTACGCATATATATTCAGTTCTTACACATATATATTCAGTTTTACGCATATATATTCAGTTCTTAAGGATATATATTGAGTTCTTACGCATATATATTCAGTTCTTACGCATAAATATTCAGTTCTTAGACATATATATTCAGTTCTTACACATATATATTCAGTTCTTACACATATATATTCAGTTCTTACACATATATATTCAGTTCTTACACATATATTCCGTTCTTATATTAATATATTCAGTTCTTACACTATATATTCCGTTCGTACACATATATATTCCGTTCTTACGCATATATATTTCGTTCTTACACATATATATTCCGTTCTTATGCATATATATTCAGTTCTTACGGATATATATTCAGTTCTTACACATATATATTCAGTTCCTACACATATATATTCAGTTCTTACACATATATATTCCGTTCTTCCGCATATATATTCAGTTCTTACGCATATATATTCAGTTCTTAAGCATATATTGAGCTCTTACGCATATATATTCAGTTCTTATGCATATATATTCAGTTCTTAGACATATATATTCAGTTCTTACGCATATATATTCAGTTCTTACGCATATATATTCAGTTATTATACATATATATTCAGTTCTTACACATATATATTCCGTTCTTACACATATATATTCAGTTCTTACACATATATATTCCGTTCTTACACATATATTTTCCGTTCTTACAAATATATATTCCGTTCTTACACATATATAGCACGTTCTTACACATATATATTCCATTCTTACACATATATATTCCGTTCTTACACATATATATTCCGTTCTTATGCATATATATTCAGTTCTTACGCATATATATTCAGCTCTTACGGATATATATTCAGTTCTTAGACATATATATTCAGTTCTTACACATATATATTCAGTTCTTACAAATATATATTCCATTCTTACACATATATATTACGTTCTTACGCATATATATTAGGTTCTTACACATATATATTGAGTTCTTACGCATATATATTGAGTTCGTATACATATATATTCAGTTCTTACGCATATATATTCAGTTCTTACGCATATATATTCAGTTCTTACACATATATATTCAGTTTTACGCATATATATTCAGTTCTTAAGGATATATATTGAGTTCTTACGCATATATATTCAGTTCTTACGCATAAATATTCAGTTCTTAGACATATATATTCAGTTCTTACACATATATATTCAGTTCTTACACATATATATTCAGTTCTTACACATATATATTCAGTTCTTACACATATATTCCGTTCTTATATTAATATATTCAGTTCTTACACATATATATTCCGTTCGTACACATATATATTCCGTTCTTACGCATATATATTTCGTTCTTACACATATATATTCCGTTCTTATGCATATATATTCAGTTCTTAAGCATATATATTCAGTTCTTACACATATATTCAGTTTTACGCATATATATTCAGTTCTTACGGATATATATTCAGTTCTTACACATATATATTCAGTTTTACGCATATATATTCAGTTCTTAAGGATATATATTGAGTTCTTACGCATATATATTCAGTTCTTACGCATAAATATTCAGTTCTTAGACATATATATTCAGTTCTTACACATATATATTCAGTTCTTACACATATATATTCAGTTCTTACATATATATATTCAGTCTTACACATATATATTCAGTTCTTACACATATATTCCGTTATTACATTAATATATTCAGTTTTTACACATATATATTCCGTTCGTACACATATATATTCCTTTCTTACGCATATATATTCCGTTATTACACATATATTTTCCGTTCTGATACATATATATTCTGTTCTTACACATATATAATCTATGCTTACGCATATATATTCAGTTCTTAGACATATATATTCAGTTCTTACGCATATATATTCAGTTCTTACGCATATATATTCAGTTCTTACACTTATATATTCAGTTTAAGCATATATATTCAGTTCATACGCATATATATTCAGTTCTTACGAATATATATTCAGTTCTTACCCATATATATTCAGTTCTTACGCATAAATATTCAGTTTTACGCATATATATTCAGTTCTTACACATATATATTCAGTTCTTACACATATATATTCAGTTCTTACACATATATATTCAGTTCTTACACATATATATTCCGTTCTTACACATATATATTCAGTTCTTACACATATATATTCCGTTCTTTCACATATATTTTTCGTTCTTACAAATATATATTCCGTGCTTACGCATATATATAGTTCTTACGCATATATATTCAGTTCTTACGGATATATATTCAGTTCTTACACATATATATTCAGTTCTTACACATATATATTCAGTTCTTACACATATATATTCCGTTCCTACACACATATATTCAGTTCTTACACATATATATTCCGTCCTTACACATATATTTTCCATTCTTACAAATATATATTCCGTTCTTACACATATATATTCCGTTCTTACACATATATATTCCGTTCTTCCGCATATATATTCAGTTCTTACGCATATATATTCAGTTCTTACACATATATATTTCTTTCTTACGCATATATATTCCGTTCTTACGCATATATATTCAGTTCTTACGCATATATATTCAGTTCTTACGCATATATATTCATTTCTTACACATATATATTCAGTTTTACGCATATATATTCAGTTCTTACGCATATATATTCTGTTCTTACACATATATATTCCGTTCTTACACATATATATTCTGTTCTTACACATATATATTCCGTTCTTACACATATATTTTCCGTTCTTACAAATATATATTCCGTTCTTACGCATATATATTCAGTTCTTACGCATATATAATTCGAGTTCTTAAGCATATATATTGAGTTCTTACGCATATATATTCAGTTCTTACGCATATATATTCAGTTGTTTGACATATATATTCAGTTCTTACACATATATATTCAGTTTTACGCATATATATTCAGTTCTTACGCATATATATTCAGTTCTTACACATATATATTTAGTTCTTACACATATATATTCAGTTCTTACACACATATATTCAGTTCTTACACATATATATTCCGTTCTTACACATATATATTCAGTTCTTACACATATATATTCCGTTCTTACACATAAATTTTCCGTTCTTACACATATATATTCCGTTCTTCCTCATATATATTCAGTTCTTACACATATATATTCCTTTCTTACGCATATATATTCCGTTCTTACACATATATATTCCGATCTTACACATATATATTCCGTTCTTACACATATATATTCCGTTCTTACGCATATATATTCAGTTTTTACACATATATATTCAGTTCTTACGCATATATATTCAGTACTTACGCACATATATCCAGTTCCTACACATATATATTCAGTTTTACGCATATATATTCAGTTCTTAAGCATATATATTGAGTTCTTACGCATATATATTCAGTGTTAAGGCATATATATTCAGTTCTTAGACATATATATTTAGTTCTTACGCATATATATTCAGTTCTTAGACATATATATTCAGTTCTTACGCATATATATTCAGTTCTTACGCATATACGCATATATATTCAGTTCTTACACATATATATTCAGTTTTACGCATATATATTCAGTTCTTAAGCATATATATTGAGTTCTTACGCATATATATTGAGTTCTTACGCATATATATTCAGTTCTTAGACATATATATTCAGTTCTTACGCATATATATTCAGTTCTTACGCATATATATTCAGTTCTTACGCATATATATTCAGTTATTACTCATATATATTCAGTTTTACGCATATATATTCAGTTCTTAAGCATATATATTGAGTTCTTACGCATATATATTGAGTTCTTACGCATATATATTCAGTTCTTAGACATATATATTCAGTTCTTACGTATATATATTCAGTTCTTACGCATATATATTCAGTTCTTACACATATATATTCAGTTTGACGCACATATATTCAGATCTGACGCATATATATTCAGTTCTTACGCATATATATTCAGTTCTTACGCATATATATTCAGTTCTTACACATATATATTCAGTTTTTCGCATATATATTCAGTTCTTACTCATATATATTCTGTTATTACAAATATATATTCCGTTCTTACACATATATATTCTGTTCTTACACATATATATTCCGTTCTTACACATATATTTTCCGTTCTTACAAATATATATTCAGTTCTTACGCATATATATTCAGTTCTTACGCATATATAATTCAGTTCTTAAGCATATATATTGAGTTCTTACGCATATATATTCAGTTCTTACGCATAGATATTCAGTTCTTAGACATATATATTCAGTTCTTACACATATATATTCAGTTTTACGCATATATATTCAGTTTTTACGCATATATATTCAGTTCTTACACATATATATTTTGTTCTTACACATATATATTCAGTTCTTACACACATATATTCAGTTCTTACACATATATATTCCGTTCTTACACATATATATTCAGTTCTTACACATATATATTCCGTTCTTACACATAAATTTTCCGTTCTTACACATATATATTCCGTTCTTCCGCATATATATTCAGTTCTTACACATATATATTCCGTTCTTACACATATATATTCCGTTCTTACACATATATATTCCGTTCTTACACATATATATTCCGTTCTTACACATATATATTCCGTTCTTACGTATAAATATTCAGTTCTTACGCATATATATTGAGTTCTTACGCATATATATTCAGTTCTTACGCATATATATTCAGTTCTTAGACATATATATTCAGTTCTTACGCATATATATTCAGTTCTTACGCATATATATTCAGTTCTTACACATATATATTCCGTTCTTACACATATAATTTCCTTTCTTACAAATATATATCCCGTTCTTACACATATATATTGAGTTCTTACGCATATATATTCAATTCTTACACATATAATTTCCGTTCTTACAAATATATATTCAGTTCTTACGCATATATATTCAGTTCTTAGGCATATATATTCAGTTCTTACACATATATATTCAGTTTTACGCATATATATTCAGTTCTTAAGCATATATATTGAGTTCTTACGCATATATATTCTGTTCTTACGCATATATATTCAGTTCTTAGACATATATATTTATTTCTTACGCATATATATTCAGTTCTTACGCATATATATTCAGCTCTTACACATATATATTCAGTTTTACGCATATTAATTCAGTTCTTAAGCATATATATTGAGTTCTTACGCATATATATTCAGTTCTTACGCATATATATTCAGTTCTTAGACATATATATTCAGTTCTTACGCATATATATTCAGTTCTTACGCATATATATTCAGTTCTTACGCATATATTTTCAGTTCTTAGACATATATATTCAGTTCTTACGCATATATATTCAGTTCTTACGCATATATATTCAGTTCTTACACATATATTCAGTTTAACGTATATATATTCAGTTCTTAAGCATATATGTTGAGTTCTTACGCATATATATTCAGTTCTTACGCATATATATTCAGTTCTTAGACATATATATTCAGTTCTTACGCATATATATTCAGTTCTTACGCATATATATTCCGTTCTTACGCATATATATTCAGTTCTTACACATATATATTCCGTTCTTACACACATATATTCAGTTCTTACACATATATATTCCGTTCTTACATATATATTTTCAGTTCTTACGCATATATATTCAGTTCTTACACATATATATTCAGTTTTACGCATATATATTCAGTTCTTACGCATATAAAATTCAGTTCTTACGCATATATATTCAGTTCTTAGACATATATATTCAGTTCTTACGCATATATATTCAGTTCTTACGCATATATATTCAGTTCTTACGCATATATATTCAGTTCTTAGACATATATATTCAGTTCTTACGCATATATATTCAGTTCCTACGCATATATATTCAGTTCTTACACATATATATTCAGTTTTACGCATATATATTCAGTTCTTACGCATATATATTCTGTTCTTACACATATATATTCAGTTCTTACACATATATATTCTGTTCTTACACATATATATTCCGTTCTTACACATATATTTTCCGTTCTTACAAATATATATTCCGTTCTTACGCATATATATTCAGTTCTTACGCATATATAATTCAGTTCTTAAGCATATATATTGAGTTCTTACGTATATATATTCAGTTCTTACGCATATATATTCAGTTGTTAGACATATATATTCAGTTCTTACACATATATATTCAGTTTTACGCATATATATTCAGTTCTTACGCATATATATTCAGTTCTTACACATATATATTTAGTTCTTACACATATATATTCAGTTCTTACACACATATATTCAGTTCTTACACATATATATTCCGTACTTACACATATATATTCAGTTCTTACACATATATATTCCGTTCTTACACATAAATTTTCCGTTCTTACACATATATATTCCGTTCTTCCGCATATATATTCAGTTTTTACACATATATATCCCTTTCTTACGCATATATATTTCGTTCTTACACATATATATTCCGATCTTACACATATATATTCCGTTCTTACACATATATATTCCGTTCTTACGCATATATATTCAGTTTTAACACATATATATTCAGTTCTTACGCATATATATTCAGTACTTACGCACATATATCCAGTTCCTACACATATATATTCAGTTTTACGCATATATATTCAGTTCTTAAGCATATATATTGAGTTCTTACGCATATATATTCAGTGTTTACGCATATATATTCAGTTCTTAGACATATATATTTAGTTCTTACGCATATATATTCAGTTCTTAGACATATATATTCAGTTCTTACGCATATATATTCAGTTCTTACGCATATACGCATATATATTCAGTTCTTACACATATATATTCAGTTTTACGCATATATATTCAGTTCTTAAGCATATATATTGAGTTCTTACGCATATATATTGAGTTCTTACGCATATATATTCAGTTCTTAGACATATATATTCAGTTCTTACGCATATATATTCAGTTCTTACGCATATATATTCAGTTCTTACGCATATATATTCAGTTATTACACATATATATTCAGTTTTACGCATATATATTCAGTTCTTAAGCATATATATTGAGTTCTTACGCATATATATTGAGTTCTTACGCATATATATTCAGTTCTTAGACATATATATTCAGTTCTTACGTATATATATTCAGTTCTTACGCATATATATTCAGTTCTTACACATATATATTCAGTTTGACGCACATATATTCAGATCTGACGCATATATATTCAGTTCTTACGCATATATATTCAGTTCTTACGCATATATATTCAGTTCTTACACATATATATTCAGTTTTTCGCATATATATTCAGTTCTTACGCATATATATTCTGTTATTACAAATATATATTCCGTTCTTACACATATATTCTGTTCTTACACATATATATTCCGTTCTTACACATATATTTTCCGTTCTTACAAATATATATTCAGTTCTTACGCATATATATTCAGTTCTTACGCATATATAATTCAGTTCTTAAGCATATATATTGAGTTCTTACGCATATATATTCAGTTCTTACGCATAGATATTCAGTTCTTAGACATATATATTCAGTTCTAACACATAGATATTCAGTTTTACGCATATATATTCAGTTCTTACGCATATATATTCAGTTCTTACACATATATATTTAGTTCTTACACATATATATTCAGTTCTTACACACATATATTCAGTTCTTACACATATATATTCCGTTCTTACACATATATATTCAGTTCTTACACATATATATTCCGTTCTTACATATAAATTTTCCGTTCTTACACATATATATTCCGTTCTTCCGCATATATATTCAGTTCTTACACATATATTTTCCGTTCTTACACATATATATTCCGTTCTTACACATATATATTCCGTTCTTACACATATATATTCCGTTCTTACACATATATATTCCGTTCTTACGTATAAATATTCAGTTCTTACGCATATATATTGAGTTCTTACACATATATATTCAGTTCTTACGCATATATATTCAGTTCTTAGACATATATATTCAGTTCTTACGCATATATATTCAGTTCTTACGCATATATATTCAGTTCTTACACATATATATTCCGTTCTTACACATATAATTTTCTTTCTTACAAATATATATTCCGTTCTTACACATATATATGGAGTGTTTACGCATATATATTCAATTCTTACACATATAATTTCCGTTCTTACAAATATATATTCAGTTCTTACGCATATATATTCAGTTCTTAGGCATATATATTCAGTTCTTACACATATGTATTCAGTGTTACGCATATATATTCAGTTCTTAAGCATATATATTGAGTTCTTACGCATATATATTCTGTTCTTACGCATATATATTCAGTTCTTAGACATATATATTTATTTCTTACGCATATATATTCAGTTCTTACGCATATATATTCAGCTCTTACACATATATATTCAGTTTTACGCATATTAATTCAGTTCTTAAGCATATATATTGAGTTCCTACGCATATATATTCAGTTCTTACGCATATATATTCAGTTCTTAGACATATATATTCAGTTCTTACGCATATATATTCAGTTCTTACGCATATATATTCAGTTCTTACGCATATATTTTCAGTTCTTAGACATATATATTCAGTTCTTACGCATATATATTCAGTTCTTACGCATATATATTCAGTTCTTACACATATATTCAGTTTAACGCATATATATTCAGTTCTTAAGCATATATGTTGAGTTCTTACGCATATATATTCAGTTCTTACGCATATATATTCAGTTCTTAGACATATATATTCAGTTCTTACGCATATATATTCAGTTCTTTCGCATATATATTCCGTTCTTACGCATATATATTCAGTTCTTACACATATATATTCCGTTCTTACACACATATATTCAGTTCTTACACATATATATTCCGTTCTTACATATATATTTTCAGTTCTTACGCATATATATTCAGTTCTTACACATATATATTCAGTTTTACGCATATATATTCAGTTCTTACGCATATAAAATTCAGTTCTTACGCATATATATTCAGTTCTTAGACATATATATTCAGTTCTTACGCATATATATTCAGTTCTTACGCATATATATTCAGTTCTTACGCATATATATTCAGTTCTTAGACATATATATTCAGTTCTTACGCATATATATTCAGTTCCTACGCATATATATTCAGTTCTTACACATATATATTCAGTTTAACGCATATATATTCAGTTCTTAAGCATATATGTTGAGTTCTTACGCATATATATTCAGTTCTTACGCATATATATTCAGTTCTTAGACATATATATTCAGTTCTTAAGCATATATATTCAGTTCTTACGCATATATATTCCGTTCTTACGCATATATATTCAGTTCTTACACATATATATTCCGTTCTTACACACATATATTCAGTTCTTACACATATATATTCCGTTCTTACATATATATTTTCAGTTCTTACGCATATATATTCAGTTCTTACACATATATATTCAGTTTTACGCATATATATTCAGTTCTTACGCATATATATTCAGTTCTTACACATATATATTCAGTTCTTACACATATATATTCAGTTCTTACACATATATATTCAGTTCTTACACATATATACACATATATATTCAGTTCTTACACATATATATTCCGTTCTTACACATATATATTCAGTCCTTACACATATATATTCAGTTCTTACACATATATATTCAGTTTTACGCATATATATTCAGTTCTTAAGCATATATATTGAGTTCTTACGCATATATATTGAGTTCTTACGCATATATATTCAGTTCTTACGCATATATATTGAGTTCCTACGCATATATATTCAGTTCTTACACATAGATATTCAGTTTTACGCATATATATTCAGTTCTTAAGCATATATATTGAGTTGTTACGCATATATATTGAGTTCTTACGCATATAAATTCAGTTCTTAGACATATATATTCAGTTCTTACGCATATATATTCAGTTCTTACATATATATATTCAGTTCTTACACATATATATTCCGTTCTTACACATATATTTTTCGTTCTTACACATATATATTCCGTTCTTACACATATATATTCCGTTCTTACGCATATATATTCCGTTCTTACACATATATATTCCGTTCTTACACATATATATTGAGTTCTTACGCATATATATATTCAGTTCTTACGCATATATATTCAGTTCTTAGACATATATTCAGTTCTTACACATATATATTCAGTTCTTACACATATATATTCAGTTCTTACACATATATATTCAGTTCTTACACATATATTCCGTTCTTACACATATATTTTCCGTTCTTACGCATAAATATTCCATTCTTACGCATATATATTACTTTCTTACACATATATATTCCGTTCTTACACATATAAATTCAGTTTTACGCAAATATATTCAATTCTTACACATATATATTCAGTTCTTACACATATATATTCAGTTCTTACTCATATATATTCAGTTCTTACGCATATATATTCTGTTCTTACACATATATATTCCGTTCTTACACATATATATTCTGTTCTTACACATATATATTCCGTTCTTATACATATATTTTCCGTTCTTACAAATATATATTCCGTTCTTACGCATATATATTCAGTTCTTACGCATATATTATTCAGTTCTTAAGCATATATATTGAGTTCTTACGCATATATATTCAGTTCTTACGTATAGATATTCAGTTCTTAGACATATATATTCAGATCTTACACATATATATTCAGTTTTACGCATATATATTCAGTTCTTACGCATATATATTCAGTTCTTACACATATATATTTAGTTCTTACACATATATATTCAGTTCTTACACTCATATATTCAGTTCTTACACATATATATTCCGTTCTTACACATATATATTCAGTTCTTACACATATATATTCCGTTCTTACACATAAATTTTCCGTTCTTACACATATATATTCCGTTCTTCCGCATATATATTCAGTTCTTACACATATATATTCCGTTCTTACACATATATATTCCGTTCTTACACATATATATTCCTTTCTGACACATATATATTCCGTTCTTACACATATATATTCCGTTCTTAAGTATAAATATTCAGTTCTTACGCATATATATTGAGTTCTTACGCATATATATTCAGTTCTTACGTATATATATTCAGTTCTTAGACATATATTCAGTTCTTACGCATATATATTCAGTTCTTACACATATATATTCCGTTCTTACACATATAATTTCCTTTCTTACAAATATATATTCCGTTCTTACACATATATATTCCGTTCCAACGCATATATATTCCGTTCTTACACATATATTTTCCGTTCTTACAAATATATATTCCGTTCTTACGCATATATATTGAGTTCTTACGCATATATATTGAGTTCTTACGCATATATATTCAGTTCTTACGCATATATATTGAGTTCCTACGCATATATATTCAGTTCTTACACATAGATATTCAGTTTTACGCATATATATTCAGTTCTTAAGCATATATATTGAGTTGTTACGCATATATATTGAGTTCTTACGCATATAAATTCAGTTCTTAGACATATATATTCAGTTCTTACGCATATATATTCAGTTCTTACATATATATATTCAGTTCTTACACATATATATTCCGTTCTTACACATATATTTTTCGTTCTTACACATATATATTCCGTTCTTACACATATATATTCCGTTCTTACGCATATATATTCCGTTCTTACACATATATATTCCGTTCTTACACATATATATTGAGTTCTTACGCATATATATATTCAGTTCTTACGCATATATATTCAGTTCTTAGACATATATTCAGTTCTTACACATATATATTCAGTTCTTACACATATATATTCAGTTCTTACACATATATATTCAGTTCTTACACATATATTCCGTTCTTACACATATATTTTCCGTTCTTACGCATAAATATTCCATGCTTACGCATATATATTACTTTCTTACACATATATATTCCGTTCTTACACATATAAATTCAGTTTTACGCAAATATATTCAATTCTTACACATATATATTCAGTTCTTACACATATATATTCAGTTCTTACTCATATATATTCAGTTCTTACGCATATATATTCTGTTCTTACACATATATATTCCGTTCTTACACATATATATTCTGTTCTTACACATATATATTCCGTTCTTATACATATATTTTCCGTTCTTACAAATATATATTCCGTTCTTACGCATATATATTCAGTTCTTACGCATATATTATTCAGTTCTTAAGCATATATATTGAGTTCTTACGCATATATATTCAGTTCTTACGCATAGATATTCAGTTCTTAGACATATATATTCAGATCTAACACATATATATTCAGTTTTACGCATATATATTCAGTTCTTACGCATATATATTCAGTTCTTACACATATATATTTAGTTCTTACACATATATATTCAGTTCTTACACTCATATATTCAGTTCTTACACATATATATTCCGTTCTTACACATATATATTCAGTTCTTACACATATATATTCCGTTCTTACACATAAATTTTCCGTTCTTACACATATATATTCCGTTCTTCCGCATATATATTCAGTTCTTACACATATATATTCCGTTCTTACACATATATATTCCGTTCTTACACATATATATTCCTTTCTGACACATATATATTCCGTTCTTACACATATATATTCCGTTCTTAAGTATAAATATTCAGTTCTTACGCATATATATTGAGTTCTTACGCATATATATTCAGTTATTACGTATATATATTCAGTTCTTAGACATATATATTCAGTTCTTACGCATATATATTCAGTTCTTACACATATATATTCCGTTCTTACACATATAATTTCCTTTCTTACAAATATATATTCCGTTCTTACACATATATATTCCGTTCCAACGCATATATATTACGTTCTTACACTTATATTTTCCGTTCTTACACATATATATTGAGTTCTTACGCATATATATTCAGTTCTTACACATATAATTTCCTTTCTTACAAATATATATTCAGTTCTTACGCATATATATTCAGTTCTTACGCATATATATTCAGTTCTTACACATATATATTCAGTTTTACGCATATATATTCAGTTCTTACGCTTATATATTCAGTTCTTACGCATATATATTCAGTTCTTAGATATATATATTCAGTTCTTACGCATATATATTCAGTTCTTACGCATATATATTCAGTTCTTAGACATATATATTCAGTTCTTACGCATATATATTCAGTTCTTACGCATATATATTGATATCTTACACATATATATTCACTTTAACTCATATATATTCAGTTCTTAAGCATATATGTTGAGTTCTTACGCATATATTTTCAGTTCTTACGCATATATATTCAGTTCTTACACATATATATTCAGTTTAACGCATATATATTCAGTTCTTAAGCCTATATGTTGAGTTCTTACGCATATATATTCAGTTCTTACGCATATATATTCAGTTCTTAGACATATATATTCAGTCCTTACGCATGTATATTCAGTTCTTACGCATATATATTCCGTTCTTACGCATATATATTCAGTTCTTACACATATATATTCCGTTCTTACACACATATATTCAGTTCTTACACATATATATTCCGTTCTTACATATATATTTTCAGTTCTTACGCATATATATTCAGTTCTTACACATATATATTCAGTTTTACGCATATATATTCAGTTCTTACGCATATATATTCAGTTCTTACACATATATATTCAGTTCTTACACATATATATTCAGTTCTTACACATAAATATTCAGTTCTTACACATATATATTCAGTTCTTACACATATATATTCAGTCCTTACACATATATATTCAGTTCTTACAAATATATATTCAGTTTTACGCATATATATTCAGTTCTTAAGCATATATATTGAGTTCTTACACATATATATTGAGTTCTTACGCATATATATTCAGTTCTTACGCATATATATTGAGTTCCTACGCATATATATTCAGTTCTTACACATATATATTCAGTTTTACGCA
>JAWPHD010018899.1:0-37920 GCA_037043455.1 Cyrtodaria siliqua
GTTTACGGGTAAATAGAAAAAACAGAGATAACGTTGCTCTTTCTGCGATCTGAGTGTCCAAATGGTTATTATTTATAAAGGTATTACGTAAAGAATATGTACATTATTATCTGGCGTGTTGTAATGGTTGTTACTACGATACTTGTTATGATTATTGCAGCAAACCTGTATCAAGACACAACGTTAATCTCTTACCAAGTGAGCCCAGAAGTTGCATGTACAAGCCATGACACGGCAACAATGGTTTCACCGTAAGTTTTTCATTTGTATACGTACTTTCAACAGAGATGACCACGTCAGAAATGCCACTGGCACTCTATGGCACGCAAAATGATACTCGTTGACATTTTATGTCCAAGGGACGTAATTCGTTTACGGGTAAATAGAAAAAATAGAGATAACGTTGCTCTTTCTGCGATCTGAGTGTCCAAATGGTTATTATTTATAAAGGTATTACGTATAGAATATGTACATTATTATCTGGCGTGTTGTAATGGTTGTTACTATGATACTTGTTATGATTATTGCAGCAAACCTGTATCAAGACACAACGTTAATCTCTTACCAAGTGAGCCCAGAAGTTGCATGTACAAGCCATGACACGGCAACAATGAGTTTCACCGTAAGTTTTTCATTTGTATACGTACTTTCAACAGAGATGACCACGTCAGAAATGCCACTGGCACTCTATGGCACGCAAAATGATACTCGTTGACATTTTATGTCCAAGGGACGTAATTCGTTTACGGGTAAATAGAAAAAATAGAGATAACGTTGCTCTTTCTGCGATCTGAGTGTCCAAATGGTTATTATTTATAAAGGTATTACGTATAGAATATGTACATTATTATCTGGCGTGTTGTAATGGTTGTTACTATGATACTTGTTATGATTATTGCAGCAAACCTGTATCAAGACACAACGTTAATCTCTTACCAAGTGAGCCCAGAAGTTGCATGTACAAGCCATGACACGGCAACAATGAGTTTCACCGTAAGTTTTTCATTTGTATACGTACTTTCAACAGAGATGACCACGTCAGAAATGCCACTGGCACTCTATGGCACGCAAAATGATACTCGTTGACATTTTATGTCCAAGGGACGTAATTCGTTTACGGGTAAATTAGAAAAAATAGAGATAACGTTGCTCTTTTTGCGATCTGAGTGTCCAAATGGTTATTATTTATAAAGGTATTACGTAAAGAATATGTACATTATTATCTGGCGTGTTGTAATGGTTGTTACTATGATACTTGTTATGATTATTGCAGCAAACCTGTATCAAGACACAACGTTAATCTCTTACCAAGTGAGCCCAGAAGTTGCATGTACAAGCAATGATACGGCAACAATGAGTTTCACCGTAAGTTTTTCATTTGTATACGTACTTTCAACAGAGATGACCACGTCAGAATGCCACTGGCACTCTATGGCACGCAAAATGATACTCGTTGACATTTTATGTCCAAGGGACGTAATTCGTTTACGGGTAAATAGAAAAAATAGAGATAACGTTGCTCTTTCTGCGATCTGAGTGTCCAAATGGTTATTATTTATAAAGGTATTACGTATAGAATATGTACATTATTATCCGGCGTGTTGTAATGGTTGTTACTATGATACTTGTTATGATTATTGCAGCAAACCTGTATCAAGACACAACGTTAATCTCTTACCAAGTGAGCCCAGAAGTTGCATGTACAAGCCATGACACGGCAACAATGAGTTTCACCGTAAGTTTTTCATTTGTATACGTACTTTCAACAGAGATGACCACGTCAGAAATGCCACTGGCACTCTATGGCACGCAAAATGATACTCGTTGACATTTTATGTCCAAGGGACGTAATTCGTTTACGGGTAAATAGAAAAAATAGAGATAACGTTGCTCTTTCTGCGATCTGAGTGTCCAAATGGTTATTATTTATAAAGGTATTACGTAAAGAATATGTACATTATTATCTGGCGTGTTGTAATGGTTGTTACTATGATACTTGTTATGATTATTGCAGCAAACCTGTATCAAGACACAACGTTAATCTCTTACCAAGTGAGCCCAGAAGTTGCATGTACAAGCCATGACACGGCAACAATGAGTTTTACCGTAAGTTTTTCATTTGTATACGTACTTTCAACAGAGATGACCACGTCAGAAATGCCACTGGCACTCTATGGCACGCAAAATGATACTCGTTGACATTTTATGTCCAAGGGACGTAATTCGTTTACGGGTAAATAGAAAAAATAGCGATAACGTTGCTCTTTCTGCGATCTGAGTGTCCAAATGGTTATTATTTATAAAGGTATAACGTATAGAATATGTACATTATTATCTGGCTTGTTGTAATGGTTGTTACTATGATACTTGTTATGATTATTGCAGCAAACCTGTATCAAGACACAACGTTAATCTCTTACCAAGTGAGCCCAGAAGTTGCATGTACAAGCCATGACACGGCAACAATGAGTTTCACCGTAAGTTTTTCATTTGTATACGTACTTTCAACAGAGATGACCACGTCAGAAATGCCACTGGCACTCTATGGCACGCAAAATGATACTCGTTGACATTTTATGTCCAAGGGACGTAATTCGTTTACGGATAAATAGAAAAAATAGAGATAACGTTGCTCTTTCTGCGATCTGAGTGTCCAAATGGTTATTATTTATAAAGGTATTACGTAAAGAATATGTACATTATTATCTGGCGTGTTGTAATGGTTGTTACTATGATACTTGTTATGATTATTGCAGCAAACCTGTATCAAGATACAACGTTAATCTCTTACCAAGTGAGCCCAGAAGTTGCATGTACAAGCCATGACACGGCAACAATGAGTTTCACCGTAAGTTTTTCATTTGTATACGTACTTTCAACAGAGATGACCACGTCAGAAATGCCACTGGCACTCTATGGCACGCAAAATGATACTCGTTGACATTTTATGTCCAAGGGACGTAATTCGTTTACGGGTAAACAGAAAAAATATAGATAACGTTGCTCTTTCTGCGATCTGAGTGTCCAAATGGTTATTATTTATAAAGGTATTACGTAAAGAATATGTACATTATTATCTGGCGTGTTGTAATGGTTGTTACTATGATACTTGTTATGATTATTGCAGCAAACCTGTATCAAGACACAACGTTAATCTCTTACCAAGTGAGCCCAGAAGTTGCATGTACAAGCCATGACACGGCAACAATGAGTTTCACCGTAAGTTTTTCATTTGTATACGTACTTTCAACAGAGATGACCACGTCAGAAATGCCACTGGCACTCTATGGCACGCAAAATGATACTCGTTGACATTTTATGTCCAAGGGACGTAATTCGTTTACGGGTAAATAGAAAAAATAGAGATAACGTTGCTCTTTTTGCGATCTGAGTGTCCAAATGGTTATTATTTATAAAGGTATTACGTAAAGAATATGTACATTATTATCTGGCGTGTTGTAATGGTTGTTACTATGATACTTGTTATGATTATTGCAGCAAACCTGTATCAAGACACAACGTTAATCTCTTACCAAGTGAGCCCAGAAGTTGCATGTACAAGCAATGACACGGCAACAATGAGTTTCACCGTAAGTTTTTCATTTGTATACGTACTTTCAACAGAGATGACCACGTCAGAAATGCCACTGGCACTCTATGGCACGCAAAATGATACTCGTTGACATTTTATGTCCAAGGGACGTAATTCGTTTACGGGTAAATAGAAAAAATAGAGATAACGTTGCTCTTTCTGCGATCTGAGTGTCCAAATGGTTATTATTTATAAAGGTATTACGTATAGAATATGTACATTATTATCCGGCGTGTTGTAATGGTTGTTACTATGATACTTGTTATGATTATTGCAGCAAACCTGTATCAAGACACAACGTTAATCTCTTACCAAGTGAGCCCAGAAGTTGCATGTACAAGCCATGACACGGCAACAATGAGTTTCACCGTAAGTTTTTCATTTGTATACGTACTTTCAACATAGATGACCACGTCAGAAATGCCACTGGCACTCTATGGCACGCAAAATGATACTCGTTGACATTTTATGTCCAAGGGACGTAATTCGTTTACGGGTAAATAGAAAAAATAGAGATAACGTTGCTCTTTCTGCGATCTGAGTGTCCAAATGGTTATTATTTATAAAGGTATTACGTAAAGAATATGTACATTATTATCTGGCGTGTTGTAATGGTTGTTACTATGATACTTGTTATGATTATTGCAGCAAACCTGTATCAAGACACAAAGTTAATTTCTTACCAAGTGAGCCCAGAAGTTGCATGTACAAGCCATGACACGGCAACAATGAGTTTTACCGTAAGTTTTTCATTTGTATACGTACTTTCAACAGAGATGACCACGTCAGAAATGCCACTGGCACTCTATGGCACGCAAAATGATACTCGTTGACATTTTATGTCCAAGGGACGTAATTCGTTTACGGGTAAATAGAAAAAATAGCGATAACGTTGCTCTTTCTGCGATCTGAGTGTCCAAATGGTTATTATTTATAAAGGTATTACGTATAGAATATGTACATTATTATCTGGCTTGTTGTAATGGTTGTTACTATGATACTTGTTATGATTATTGCAGCAAACCTGTATCAAGACACAACGTTAATCTCTTACCAAGTGAGCCCAGAAGTTGCATGTACAAGCCATGACACGGCAACAATGAGTTTCACCGTAAGTTTTTCATTTGTATACGTACTTTCAACAGAGATGACCACGTCAGAAATGCCACTGGCACTCTATGGCACGCAAAATGATACTCGTTGACATTTTATGTCCAAGGGACGTAATTCGTTTACGGATAAATAGAAAAAATAGAGATAACGTTGCTCTTTCTGCGATCTGAGTGTCCAAATGGTTATTATTTATAAAGGTATTACGTAAAGAATATGTACATTATTATCTGGCGTGTTGTAATGGTTGTTACTATGATACTTGTTATGATTATTGCAGCAAACCTGTATCAAGATACAACGTTAATCTCTTACCAAGTGAGCCCAGAAGTTGCATGTACAAGCCATGACACGGCAACAATGAGTTTCACCGTAAGTTTTTCATTTGTATACGTACTTTCAACAGAGATGACCACGTCAGAAATGCCACTGGCACTCTATGGCACGCAAAATGATACTCGTTGACATTTTATGTCCAAGGGACGTAATTCGTTTACGGGTAAACAGAAAAAATATAGATAACGTTGCTCTTTCTGCGATCTGAGTGTCCAAATGGTTATTATTTATAAAGGTATTACGTAAAGAATATGTACATTATTATCTGGCGTGTTGTAATGGTTGTTACTATGATACTTGTTATGATTTTTGCAGCAAACCTGTATCAAGACACAACGTTAATCTCTTACCAAGTGAGCCCAGAAAATGCATGTACAAGCCATGACACGGCAACAATGAGTTTCACCGTAAGTTTTTCATTTGTATACGTACTTTCAACAGAGATGACCACGTCAGAAATGCCACTGGCACTCTATGGCACGCAAAATGATACTCGTTGACATTTTATGTCCAAGGGACGTAATTCGTTTACGGGTAAATAGAAAAAATAGAGATAACGTTGCTCTTTCTGCGATCTGAGTGTCAAAATGGTTATTATTTATAAAGGTATTACGTATAGAATATGTACATTATTATCTGGCGTGTTGTAATGGTTGTTACTATGATACTTGTTATGATTTTTGCAGCAAACCTGTATCAAGACACAACGTTAATCTCTTACCAAGTGAGCCCAGAAGTTGCATGTACAAGCCATGACACGGCAACAATGAGTTTCACCGTAAGTTTTTCATTTGTATACGTACTTTCAACAGAGATGACCACGTCAGAAATGCCACTGGCACTCTACGGCACGCAAAATGATACTCGTTGACATTTTATGTCCAAGGGACGTAATTCGTTTACGGGTAAATAGAAAAAATAGAGATAACGTTGCTCTTTCTGCGATCTGAGTGTCCAAATGGTTATTATTTATAAAGGTATTACGTAAAGAATATGTACATTATTATCTGGCGTGTTGTAATGGTTGTTACTATGATACTTGTTATGATTATTGCAGCAAACCTGTATCAAGACACAACGTTAATCTCTTACCAAGTGAGCCCAGAAGTTGCATGTACAAGCCATGACACGGCAACAATGAGTTTTACCGTAAGTTTTTCATTTGTATACGTACTTTCAACAGAGATGACCACGTCAGAAATGCCACTGGCACTCTATGGCACGCAAAATGATACTCGTTGACATTTTATGTCCAAGGGACGTAATTCGTTTACGGGTAAATAGAAAAAATAGCGATAACGTTGCTCTTTCTGCGATCTGAGTGTCCAAATGGTTATTATTTATAAAGGTATTACGTATAGAATATGTACATTATTATCTGGCTTGTTGTAATGGTTGTTACTATGATACTTGTTATGATTATTGCAGCAAACCTGTATCAAGACACAACGTTAATCTCTTACCAAGTGAGCCCAGAAGTTGCATGTACAAGCCATGACACGGCAACAATGAGTTTCACCGTAAGTTTTTCATTTGTATACGTACTTTCAACAGAGATGACCACGTCAGAAATGCCACTGGCACTCTATGGCACGCACTCGTTGACATTTTATGTCCAAGGGACGTAATTCGTTTACGGATAAATAGAAAAAATAGAGATAACGTTGCTCTTTCTGCGATCTGAGTGTCCAAATGGTTATTATTTATAAAGGTATTACGTAAAGAATATGTACATTATTATCTGGCGTGTTGTAATGGTTGTTACTATGATACTTGTTATGATTATTGCAGCAAACCTGTATCAAGACACAACGTTAATCTCTTACCAAGTGAGCCCAGAAGTTGCATGTACAAGCCATGACACGGCAACAATGAGTTTCACCGTAAGTTTTTCATTTGTATACGTACTTTCAACAGAGATGACCACGTCAGAAATGCCACTGGCACTCTATGGCACGCAAAATGATACTCGTTGACATTTTATGTCCAAGGGACGTAATTCGTTTACGGGTAAACAGAAAAAATATAGATAACGTTGCTCTTTCTGCGATCTGAGTTTCCAAATGGTTATTATTTATAAAGGTATTACGTAAAGAATATGTACATTATTATCTGGCGTGTTGTAATGGTTGTTACTATGATACTTGTTATGATTATTGCAGCAAACCTGTATCAAGACACAACGTTAATCTCTTACCAAGTGAGCCCAGAAGTTGCATGTACAAGCCATGACACGGCAACAATGAGTTTCACCGTAAGTTTTTCATTTGTATACGTACTTTCAACAGAGATGACCACGTCAGAAATGCCACTGGCAGTCTATGGCACGCAAAATGATACTCGTTGACATTTTATGTCCAAGGGACGTAATTCGTTTACGGGTAAATAGAAAAAACAGAGATAACGTTGCTCTTTCTGCGATCTGAGTGTCCAAATGGTTATTATTTATAAAGGTATTACGTAAAGAATATGTACATTATTATCTGGCGTGTTGTAATGGTTGTTACTATGATACTTGTTATGATTTTTGCAGCAAACCTGTATCAAGACACAACGTTAATCTCTTACCAAGTGAGCCCAGAAAATGCATGTACAAGCCATGACACGGCAACAATGAGTTTCACCGTAAGTTTTTCATTTGTATACGTACTTTCAACAGAGATGACCACGTCAGAAATGCCACTGGCACTCTATGGCACGCAAAATGATACTCGTTGACATTTTATGTCCAAGGGACGTAATTCGTTTACGGGTAAATAGAAAAAATAGAGATAACGTTGCTCTTTCTGCGATCTGAGTGTCAAAATGGTTATTATTTATAAAGGTATTACGTATAGAATATGTACATTATTATCTGGCGTGTTGTAATGGTTGTTACTATGATACTTGTTATGATTTTTGCAGCAAACCTGTATCAAGACACAACGTTAATCTCTTACCAAGTGAGCCCAGAAGTTGCATGTACAAGCCATGACACGGCAACAATGAGTTTCACCGTAAGTTTTTCATTTGTATACGTACTTTCAACAGAGATGACCACGTCAGAAATGCCACTGGCACTCTACGGCACGCAAAATGATACTCGTTGACATTTTATGTCCAAGGGACGTAATTCGTTTACGGGTAAATAGAAAAAATAGAGATAACGTTGCTCTTTCTGCGATCTGAGTGTCCAAATGGTTATTATTTATAAAGGTATTACGTAAAGAATATGTACATTATTATCTGGCGTGTTGTAATGGTTGTTACTATGATACTTGTTATGATTATTGCAGCAAACCTGTATCAAGACACAACGTTAATCTCTTACCAAGTGAGCCCAGAAGTTGCATGTACAAGCCATGACACGGCAACAATGAGTTTTACCGTAAGTTTTTCATTTGTATACGTACTTTCAACAGAGATGACCACGTCAGAAATGCCACTGGCACTCTATGGCACGCAAAATGATACTCGTTGACATTTTATGTCCAAGGGACGTAATTCGTTTACGGGTAAATAGAAAAAATAGCGATAACGTTGCTCTTTCTGCGATCTGAGTGTCCAAATGGTTATTATTTATAAAGGTATTACGTATAGAATATGTACATTATTATCTGGCTTGTTGTAATGGTTGTTACTATGATACTTGTTATGATTATT
This sequence comes from Cyrtodaria siliqua, assembly GCA_037043455.1. NCBI lineage: Eukaryota > Metazoa > Mollusca > Bivalvia > Adapedonta > Hiatellidae > Cyrtodaria > Cyrtodaria siliqua. The sequence goes on from JAWPHD010018899.1 coordinate 8,681, forward strand.
GCAGCAAACCTGTATCAAGACACAACGTTAATCTCTTACCAAGTGAGCCCAGAAGTTGCATGTACAAGCCATGACACGGCAACAATGAGTTTCACCGTAAGTTTTTCATTTGTATACGTACTTTCAACAGAGATGACCACGTCAGAAATGCCACTGGCACTCTATGGCACGCACTCGTTGACATTTTATGTCCAAGGGACGTAATTCGTTTACGGATAAATAGAAAAAATAGAGATAACGTTGCTCTTTCTGCGATCTGAGTGTCCAAATGGTTATTATTTATAAAGGTATTACGTAAAGAATATGTACATTATTATCTGGCGTGTTGTAATGGTTGTTACTATGATACTTGTTATGATTATTGCAGCAAACCTGTATCAAGACACAACGTTAATCTCTTACCAAGTGAGCCCAGAAGTTGCATGTACAAGCCATGACACGGCAACAATGAGTTTCACCGTAAGTTTTTCATTTGTATACGTACTTTCAACAGAGATGACCACGTCAGAAATGCCACTGGCACTCTATGGCACGCAAAATGATACTCGTTGACATTTTATGTCGAAGGGACGTAATTCGTTTACGGGTAAACAGAAAAAATATAGATAACGTTGCTCTTTCTGCGATCTGAGTGTCCAAATGGTTATTATTTATAAAGGTATTACGTAAAGAATATGTACATTATTATCTGGCGTGTTGTAATGGTTGTTACTATGATACTTGTTATGATTATTGCAGCAAACCTGTATCAAGACACAACGTTAATCTCTTACCAAGTGAGCCCAGAAGTTGCATGTACAAGCCATGACACGGCAACAATGAGTTTCACCGTAAGTTTTTCATTTGTATACGTACTTTCAACAGAGATGACCACGTCAGAAATGCCACTGGCACTCTATGGCACGCAAAATGATACTCGTTGACATTTTATGTCCAAGGGACGTAATTCGTTTACGGGTAAATAGAAAAAATAGAGATAACGTTGCTCTTTCTGCGATCTGAGTGTCCAAATGGTTATTATTTATAAAGGTATTACGTATAGAATATGTACATTATTATCTGGCGTGTTGTAATGGTTGTTACTATGATACTTGTTATGATTATTGCAGCAAACCTGTATCAAGACACAACGTTAATCTCTTACCAAGTGAGCCCAGAAGTTGCATGTACAAGCCATGACACGGCAACAATGAGTTTCACCGTAAGTTTTTCATTTGTATACGTACTTTCAACAGAGATGACCACGTCAGAAATGCCACTGGCAGTCTATGGCACGCAAAATGATACTCGTTGACATTTTATGTCCAAGGGACGTAATTCGTTTACGGATAAATAGAAAAAATAGAGATAACGTTGCTCTTTCTGCGATCTGAGTGTCCAAATGGTTATTATTTATAAAGGTATTACGTAAAGAATATGTACATTATTATCTGGCGTGTTGTAATGGTTGTTACTATGATACTTGTTATGATTATTGCAGCAAACCTGTATCAAGACACAACGTTAATCTCTTACCAAGTGAGCCCAGAAGCTGCATGTACAAGCCATGTCACGGCAACAATGAGTTTCACCGTAAGTTTTTCATTTGTATACGTACTTTCAACAGAGATGACCACGTCAGAAATGCCACTGGCACTCTATGGCACGCAAAATGATACTCGTTGACATTTTATGTCCAAGGGACGTAATTCGTTTACGGGTAAATAGAAAAAATAGAGATAACGTTGCTCTTTCTGCGATCTGAGTGTCCAAATGGTTATTATTTATAAAGGTATTACGTATAGAATATGTACATTATTATCTGGCGTGTTGTAATGGTTGTTACTATGATACTTGTTATGATTATTGCAGCAAACCTGTATCAAGACACAACGTTAATCTCTTACCAAGTGAGCCCAGAAGTTGCATGTACAAGCCATGACACGGCAACAATGAGTTTCACCGTAAGTTTTTCATTTGTATACGTACTTTCAACAGAGATGACCACGTCAGAAATGCCACTGGCACTCTACGGCACGCAAAATGATACTCGTTGACATTTTATGTCCAAGGGACGTAATTCGTTTACGGGTAAATAGAAAAAATAGAGATAACGTTGCTCTTTCTGCGATCTGAGTGTCCAAATGGTTATTATTTATAAAGGTATTACGTAAAGAATATGTACATTATTATCTGGCGTGTTGTAATGGTTGTTACTATGATACTTGTTATGATTATTGCAGCAAACCTGTATCAAGACACAACGTTAATCTCTTACCAAGTGAGCCCAGAAGTTGCATGTACAAGCCATGACACGGCAACAATGAGTTTCACCGTAAGTTTTTCATTTGTATACGTACTTTCAACAGAGATGACCACGTCAGAAATGCCACTGGCACTCTATGGCACGCAAAATGATACTCGTTGACATTTTATGTCCAAGGGACGTAATTCGTTTACGGGTAAATAGAAAAAATAGCGATAACGTTGCTCTTTCTGCGATCTGAGTGTCCAAATGGTTATTATTTATAAAGGTATTACGTAAAGAATATGTACATTATTATCTGGCGTGTTGTAATGGTTGTTACTATGATACTTGTTATGATTATTGCAGCAAACCTGTATCAAGACACAACGTTAATCTCTTACCAAGTGAGCCCAGAAGTTGCATGTACAAGCCATGACACGGCAACAATGAGTTTCACCGTAAGTTTTTCATTTGTATACGTACTTTCAACAGAGATGACCACGTCAGAAATGCCACTGGCAGTCTATGGCACGCAAAATGATACTCGTTGACATTTTATGTCGAAGGGACGTAATTCGTTTACGGGTAAACAGAAAAAATATAGATAACGTTGCTCTTTCTGCGATCTGAGTGTCCAAATGGTTATTATTTATAAAGGTATTACGTAAAGAATATGTACATTATTATCTGGCGTGTTGTAATGGTTGTTACTATGATACTTGTTATGATTATTGCAGCAAACCTGTATCAAGACACAACGTTAATCTCTTACCAAGTGAGCCCAGAAGTTGCATGTACAAGCCATGACACGGCAACAATGAGTTTCACCGTAAGTTTTTCATTTGTATACGTACTTTCAACAGAGATGACCACGTCAGAAATGCCACTGGCACTCTATGGCACGCAAAATGATACTCGTTGACATTTTATGTCCAAGGGACGTAATTCGTTTACGGGTAAATAGAAAAAATAGAGATAACGTTGCTCTTTCTGCGATCTGAGTGTCCAAATGGTTATTATTTATAAAGGTATTACGTATAGAATATGTACATTATTATCTGGCGTGTTGTAATGGTTGTTACTATGATACTTGTTATGATTATTGCAGCAAACCTGTATCAAGACACAACGTTAATCTCTTACCAAGTGAGCCCAGAAGTTGCATGTACAAGCCATGACACGGCAACAATGAGTTTCACCGTAAGTTTTTCATTTGTATACGTACTTTCAACAGAGATGACCACGTCAGAAATGCCACTGGCAGTCTATGGCACGCAAAATGATACTCGTTGACATTTTATGTCCAAGGGACGTAATTCGTTTACGGATAAATAGAAAAAATAGAGATAACGTTGCTCTTTCTGCGATCTGAGTGTCCAAATGGTTATTATTTATAAAGGTATTACGTAAAGAATATGTACATTATTATCTGGCGTGTTGTAATGGTTGTTACTATGATACTTGTTATGATTATTGCAGCAAACCTGTATCAAGACACAACGTTAATCTCTTACCAAGTGAGCCCAGAAGCTGCATGTACAAGCCATGTCACGGCAACAATGAGTTTCACCGTAAGTTTTTCATTTGTATACGTACTTTCAACAGAGATGACCACGTCAGAAATGCACTGGCACTCTATGGCACGCAAAATGATACTCGTTGACATTTTATGTCCAAGGGACGTAATTCGTTTACGGGTAAATAGAAAAAATAGAGATAACGTTGCTCTTTCTGCGATCTGAGTGTCCAAATGGTTATTATTTATAAAGGTATTACGTATAGAATATGTACATTATTATCTGGCGTGTTGTAATGGTTGTTACTATGATACTTGTTATGATTATTGCAGCAAACCTGTATCAAGACACAACGTTAATCTCTTACCAAGTGAGCCCAGAAGTTGCATGTACAAGCCATGACACGGCAACAATGAGTTTCACCGTAAGTTTTTCATTTGTATACGTACTTTCAACAGAGATGACCACGTCAGAAATGCCACTGGCACTCTACGGCACGCAAAATGATACTCGTTGACATTTTATGTCCAAGGGACGTAATTCGTTTACGGGTAAATAGAAAAAATAGAGATAACGTTGCTCTTTCTGCGATCTGAGTGTCCAAATGGTTATTATTTATAAAGGTATTACGTAAAGAATATGTACATTATTATCTGGCGTGTTGTAATGGTTGTTACTATGATACTTGTTATGATTATTGCAGCAAACCTGTATCAAGACACAACGTTAATCTCTTACCAAGTGAGCCCAGAAGTTGCATGTACAAGCCATGACACGGCAACAATGAGTTTCACCGTAAGTTTTTCATTTGTATACGTACTTTCAACAGAGATGACCACGTCAGAAATGCCACTGGCACTCTATGGCACGCAAAATGATACTCGTTGACATTTTATGTCCAAGGGACGTAATTCGTTTACGGGTAAATAGAAAAAATAGCGATAACGTTGCTCTTTCTGCGATCTGAGTGTCCAAATGGTTATTATTTATAAAGGTATTACGTATAGAATATGTACATTATTATCTGGCTTGTTGTAATGGTTGTTACTATGATACTTGTTATGATTATTGCAGCAAACCTGTATCAAGACACAACGTTAATCTCTTACCAAGTGAGCCCAGAAGTTGCATGTACAAGCCATGACACGGCAACAATGAGTTTCACCGTAAGTTTTTCATTTGTATACGTACTTTCAACAGAGATGACCACGTCAGAAATGCCACTGGCAGTCTATGGCACGCAAAATGATACTCGTTGACATTTTATGTCCAAGGGACGTAATTCGTTTACGGATAAATAGAAAAAATAGAGATAACGTTGCTCTTTCTGCGATCTGAGTGTCCAAATGGTTATTATTTATAAAGGTATTACGTAAAGAATATGTACATTATTATCTGGCGTGTTGTAATGGTTGTTACTATGATACTTGTTATGATTATTGCAGCAAACCTGTATCAAGACACAACGTTAATCTCTTACCAAGTGAGCCCAGAAGTTGCATGTGCAAGCCATGACACGGCAACAATGAGTTTCACCGTAAGTTTTTCATTTGTATACGTACTTTCAACAGAGATGACCACGTCAGAAATGCCACTGGCACTCTATGGCACGCAAAATGATACTCGTTGACATTTTATGTCCAAGGGACGTAATTCGTTTACGGGTAAATAGAAAAAATAGAGATAACGTTGCTCTTTCTGCGATCTGAGTGTCCAAATGGTTATTATTTATAAAGGTATTACGTAAAGAATATGTACATTATTATCTGGCGTGTTGTAATGGTTGTTACTATGATACTTGTTATGATTATTGCATCAAACCTGTATCAAGACACAACGTTAATCTCTTAACAAGTGAGCCCAGAAGTTGCATGTACAAGCCATGACACGGCAACAATGAGTTTCACCGTAAGTTTTTCATTTGTATACGTACTTTCAACAGAGATGACCACGTCAGAAATGCCACTGGCACTCTATGGCACGCAAAATGATACTCGTTGACATTTTATGTCCAAGGGACGTAATTCGTTTACGGGTAAATAGAAAAAATAGAGATAACGTTGCTCTTTCTGCGATCTGAGTGTCCAAATGGTTATTATTTATAAAGGTATTACGTATAGAATATGTACATTATTATCTGGCGTGTTGTAATGGTTGTTAACATGATACTTGTTATGATTATTGCAGCAAACCTGTATCAAGACACAACGTTAATCTCTTACCAAGTGAGCCCAGAAGTTGCATGTACAAGCCATGACACGGCAACAATGAGTTTCACCGTAAGTTTTTCATTTGTATACGTACTTTCAACAGAGATGACCACGTCAGAAATGCCACTGGCACTCTATGGTACGCAAAATGATACTCGTTGACATTTTATGTCCAAGAGACGTAATTCGTTTACGGGTAAATAGAAAAAATAGAGATAACGTTGCTCTTTCTGCGATCTGAGTGTCCAAATGGTTATTATTTATAAAGGTATTACGTAAAGAATATGTACATTATTATCTGGCGTGTTGTAATGGTTGTTACTATGATACTTGTTATGATTATTGCAGCAAACCTGTATCAAGACACAGCGTTACTCCTCTACCAAGTGAGCCCAGAAGTTGCATGTACAAGCCGTGACACGGCAACAATGAGTTTCACCGTAAGTTTTTTCATTTGTATACGTACTTTCAACAGAGATGACCACGTCAGAAATGCCACTGGCACTCTATGGCACGCAAAATGATACTCGTTGACATTTTATGTCCAAGGGACGTAATTCGTTTACGGGTAAATAGAAAAAATAGAGATAACGTTGCTCTTTCTGCGATCTGAGTGTCCAAATGGTTATTATTTATAAAGGTATTACGTAAAGAATATGTACATTATTATCTGGCGTGTTGTAATGGTTGTTACTATGATACTTGTTATGATTATTGCAGCAAACCTGTATCAAGACACAACGTTAATCTCTTACCAAGTGAGCCCAGAAGTTGCATGTACAAGCCATGACACGGCAACAATGAGTTTCACCGTAAGTTTTTTATTTGTATACGTACTTTCAACAGAGATGACCACGTCAGAAATGCCACTGGCACTCTATGGCACGCAAAATGATACTCGTTGACATTTTATGTCCAAGGGACGTAATTCGTTTACGGGTAAATAGAAAAAATAGAGATAACGTTGCTCTTTCTGCGATCTGAGTGTCCAAATGGTTATTATTTATAAAGGTATTACGTAAAGAATATGTACATTATTATCTGGCGTGTTGTAATGGTTGTTACTATAATACTTGTTATGATTATTGCAGCAAACCTGTATCAAGACACAACGTTAATTTCTTACCAAGTGAGCCCAGAAGTTGCATGTACAAGCCATGACACGGCAACAATGAGTTTCACCGTAAGTTTTTCATTTGTATACGTACTTTCAACAGAGATGACCACGTCAGAAATGCCACTGGCAGTCTATGGCACGCAAAATGATACTCGTTGACATTTTATGTCCAAGGGACGTAATTCGTTTACGGGTAAATAGAAAAAATAGAGATAACGTTGCTCTTTCTGCGATCTGAGTGTCCAAATGGTTATTATTTATAAAGGTATTACGTAAAGAATATGTACATTATTATCTGGCGTGTTGTAATGGTTGTTACTATGATACTTGTTATGATTATTGCAGCAAACCTGTATCAAGACACAACGTTAATCTCTTACCAAGTGAGCCCAGAAGTTGCATGTACAAGCCATGACACGGCAACAATGAGTTTCACCGTAAGTTTTTCATTTGTATACGTACTTTCAACAGAGATGACCACGTCAGAAATGCCACTGGCACTCTATGGCACGCAAAATGATACTCGTTGACATTTTATGTCCAAGGGACGTAATTCGTTTACGGGTAAATAGAAAAAATAGAGATAACGTTGCTCTTTCTGCGATCTGAGTGTCCAAATGGTTATTATTTATAAAGGTATTACGTATAGAATATGTACATTATTATCTGGCGTGTTGTAATGGTTGTTACTATGATACTTGTTATGATTATTGCAGCAAACCTGTATCAAGACACAACGTTAATCTCTTACCAAGTGAGCCCAGAAGTTGCATATACAAGCCATGACACGGCAACAATGGTTTCACCGTAAGTTTTTCATTTGTATACGTACTTTCAACAGAGATGACCACGTCAGAAATGCCACTGGCACTCTATGGCACGCAAAATGATACTCGTTGACATTTTATGTCCAAGGGACGTAATTCGTTTACGGGTAAATAGAAAAAATAGAGATAACGTTGCTCTTTCTGCGATCTGAGTGTCCAAATGGTTATTATTTATAAAGGTATTACGTATAGAATATGTACATTATTATCTGGCGTGTTGTAATGGTTGTTACTATGATACTTGTTATGATTATTGCAGCAAACCTGTATCAAGACACAACGTTAATCTCTTACCAAGTGAGCCCAGAAGTTGCATGTACAAGCCATGACACGGCAACAATGAGTTTCACCGTAAGTTTTTCATTTGTATACGTACTTTCAACAGAGATGACCACGTCAGAAATGCCACTGGCACTCTATGGCACGCAAAATGATACTCGTTGACATTTTATGTCCAAGGGACGTAATTCGTTTACGGGTAAATAGAAAAAATAGAGATAACGTTGCTCTTTCTGCGATCTGAGTGTCCAAATGGTTATTATTTATAAAGGTATTACGTATAGAATATGTACATTATTATCTGGCGTGTTGTAATGGTTGTTACTATGATACTTGTTATGATTATTGCAGCAAACATGTATCAAGACACAACGTTAATCTCTTACCAAGTGAGCCCAGAAGTTGCATGTACAAGCCATGACACGGCAACAATGAGTTTCACCGTAAGTTTTTCATTTGTATACGTACTTTCAACAGAGATGACCACGTCAGAAATGCCACTGGCACTCTATGGCACGCAAAATGATACTCGTTGACATTTTATGTCCAAGGGACGTAATTCGTTTACGGGTAAATAGAAAAAATAGAGATAACGTTGCTCTTTCTGCGATCTGAGTGTCCAAATGGTTATTATTTATAAAGGTATTACGTAAAGAATATGTACATTATTATCTGGCGTGTTGTAATGGTTATTACTATGATACTTGTTATGATTATTGCAGCAAACCTGTATCAAGACACAACGTTAATCTCTTACCAAGTGAGCCCAGAAGTTGCATGTACAAGCCATGACACGGCAACAATGAGTTTCACCGTAAGTTTTTCATTTGTATACGTACTTTCAACAGAGATGACCACGTCAGAAATGCCACTGGCACTCTATGGCACGCAAAATGATACTCGTTGACATTGTATGTCCAAGGGACGTAATTCGTTTACGGGTAAATAGAAAAAATAGAGATAACGTTGCTCTTTAAGCGATCTGAGTGTCCAAATGGTTATTATTTATAAAGGTATTACGTATAGAATATGTACATTATTATCTGGCGTGTTGTAATGGTTGTTTCTATGATACTTGTTATGATTATTGCAGCAAACCTGTATCAAGACACAACGTTAATCTCTTACCAAGTGAGCCCAGAAGTTGCATGTACAAGCCATGACACGGCAACAATGAGTTTCACCGTAAGTTTTTCATTTGTATACGTACTTTCAACAGAGATGACCACATCAGAAATGCCACTGGCACTCTATGGCACGCAAAATGATACTCGTTGACATTTTATGTCCAAGGGACGTAATTCGTTTACGGGTAAATAGAAAAAATAGAGATAACGTTGCTCTTTCTGCGATCTGAGTGTCCAAATGGTTATTATTTATAAAGGTATTACGTAAAGAATATGTACATTATTATCTGGCGTGTTGTAATGGTTGTTACTATGATACTTGTTATGATTATTGCAGCAAACCTGTATCAAGACACAACGTTAATCTCTTACCAAGTGAGCCCAGAAGTTGCATGTACAAGCCATGACACGGCAACAATGAGTTTCACCGTAAGTTTTTCATTTGTATACGTACTTTCAACAGAGATAACCACGTCAGAAATGCCACTGGCAGTCTATGGCACGCAAAATGATACTCGTTGACATTTTATGTCCAAGGGACGTAATTCGTTTACGGGTAAATAGAAAAAACAGAGATAACGTTGCTCTTTCTGCGATCTGAGTGTCCAAATGGTTATTATTTATAAAGGTATTACGTATAGAATATGTACATTATTATCTGGCGTGTTGTAATGGTTGTTACTATGATACTTGTTATGATTATTGCAGCAAACCTGTATCAAGACACAACGTTAATCTCTTACCAAGTGAGCCCAGAAGTTGCATGTACAAGCCATGACACGGCAACAATGAGTTTCACCGTAAGTTTTTCATTTGTATACGTACTTTCAACAGAGATGACCACGTCAGAAATGCCACTGGCACTCTATGGCACGCAAAATGATACTCGTTGACATTTTATGTCCAAGGGACGTAATTCGTTTACGGGTAAATAGAAAAAATAGAGATAACGTTGCTCTTTCTGCGATCTGAGTGTCCAAATGGTTATTATTTATAAAGGTATTACGTATAGAATATGTACATTATTATCTGGCGTGTTGTAATGGTTGTTACTATGATACGAGTCATGATTATTGCAGCAAACCTGTATCAAGACACAACGTTAATCTCTTACCAAGTCAGCCCAGAAGTTGCATGTACAAGCCATGACACGGCAACAATGAGTTTCACCGTAAGTTTTTCATTTGTATACGTACTTTCAACAGAGATGACCACGTCAGAAATGCCACTGGCACTCTATGGCACGCAAAATGATACTCGTTGACATTTTATGTCCAAGGGACGTAATTCGTTTACGGGTAAATAGAAAAAATAGAAATAACGTTGCTCTTTCTGCGATCTGAGTGTCCAAATGGTTATTATTTATAAAGGTATTACGTAAAGAATATGTACATTATTATCTGGCGTGTTGTAATGGTTGTTACTATGATACTTGTTATGATTATTGCAGCAAACCTGTATCAAGACACAACGTTAATCTCTTACCAAGTGAGCCCAGAAGTTGCATGTACAAGCCATGACACGGCAACAATGAGTTTCACCGTAAGTTGTTCATTTGTATACGTACTTTCAACAGAGATGATCACGTCAGAAATGCCACTGGCACTCTATGGCACGCAAAATGATACTCGTTGACATTTTATGTCCAAGGGACGTAATTCGTTTACGGGTAAATAGAAAAAATAGAGATAACGTTGCTCTTTCTGCGATCTGAGTGTCCAAATGGTTATTATTTATAAAGGTATTACGTAAAGAATATGTACATTATTATCTGGCGTGTTGTAATGGTTGTTACTATGATACTTGTTATGATTATTGCAGCAAACCTGTATCAAGACACAACGTTAATCTCTTACCAAGTGAGCCCAGAAGTTGCATGTACAAGCCATGACACGGCAACAATGAGTTTCACCGTAAGTTTTTCATTTGTATACGTACTTTCAACAGAGATGACCACGTCAGAAATGCCACTGGCATTCTATGGCACGCAAAATGATACTCGTTGACATTTTATGTCCAAGGGACGTAATTCGTTTACGGGTAAATAGAAAAAACAGAGATAACGTTGCTCTTTCTGCGATCTGAGTGTCCAAATGGTTATTATTTATAAAGGTATTACGTATAGAATATGTACATTATTATCTGGCGTGTTGTAATGGTTGTTAACATGATACTTGTTATGATTATTGCAGCAAACCTGTATCAAGACACAACGTTAATCTCTTACCAAGTGAGCCCAGAAGTTGCATGTACAAGCCATGACACTGCAACAATGAGTTTCACCGTAAGTTTTTCATTTGTATACGTACTTTCAACAGAGATGACCACGTCAGAAATGCCACTGGCAGTCTATGGCACGCAAAATGATACTCGTTGACATTTTATGTCCAAGGGACGTAATTCGTTTACGGGTAAATAGAAAAAACAGAGATAACGTTGCTCTTTCTGCGATCTGAGTGTCCAAATGGTTATTATTTATAAAGGTATTACGTATAGAATATGTACATTATTATCTGGCGTGTTGTAATGGTTGTTAACATGATACTTGTTATGATTATTGCAGCAAACCTGTATCAAGACACAACGTTAATCTCTTACCAAGTGAGCCCAGAAGTTGCATGTACAAGCCATGACACTGCAACAATGAGTTTCACCGTAAGTTTTTCATTTGTATACGTACTTTCAACAGAGATGACCACGTCATAAATGCCACTGGCACTCTATGGCACGCAAAATGATACTCGTTGACATTTTATGTCCAAGGGACGTAATTCGTTTACGGGTAAATAGAAAAAATAGAGATAACGTTGCTCTTTCTGCGATCTGAGTGTCCAAATGGTTATTATTTATAAAGGTATTACGTAAAGAATATGTACATTATTATCTGGCGTGTTGTAATGGTTGTTACTATGATACTTGTTATGATTATTACAGCAAACCTGTATCAAGACACAACGTTAATCTCTTACCAAGTGAGCCCTGAAGTTGCATGTACCAGCCATGACACGGCAACAATGAGTTTCACCGTAAGTTTTTCATTTGTATACGTACTTTCAACAGAGATGACCACGTCAGAAATGCCACTGGCACTCTATGGCACGCAAAATGATACTCGTTGACATTTTATGTCCAAGGGACGTAATTCGTTTACGGGTAAATAGAAAAAATAGAGATAACGTTGCTCTTTCTGCGATCTGAGTGTCCAAATGGTTATTATTTATAAAGGTATTACGTATAGAGTATGTACAATATTATCTGGCGTGTTGTAATGGTTGTTACTATGATACTTGTTATGATTATTGCGGCAAACCTGTATCAAGACACAACGTTAATCTCTTACCAAGTGAGCCCAGAAGTTGCATGTACAAGCCATGACACGGCAACAATGAGTTTCACCGTAAGTTTTTCATTTGTATACGTACTTTCAACAGAGATGACCACGTCAGAAATGCCACTGGCAGTCTATGGCACGCAAAATGATACTCGTTGACATTTTATATCCAAGGGACGTAATTCGTTTACGGGTAAATAGAAAAAATAGAGATAACGTTGCTCTTTCTGCGATCTGAGTGTCCAAATGGTTATTATTTATAAAGGTATTACGTATAGAATATGTACATTATTATCTGGCGTGTTGTAGTGGTTGTTACTATGATACTTGTTATGATTATTGCAGCAAACCTGTATCAAGACACAACGTTAATCTCTTACCAAGTGAGCCCAGAAGTTGCATGTACAAGCCATGACACGGCAACAATGAGTTTCACCGTAAGTTTTTCATTTGTATACGTACTTTCAACAGAGATGACCACGTCAGAAATGCCACTGGCACTCTATGGCACGCAAAATGATACTCGTTGACATTTTATGTCCAAGGGACGTAATTCGTTTACGGGTAAATAGAAAAAATAGAGATAACGTTGCTCTTTCTGCGATCTGAGTGTCCAAATGGTTATTATTTATAAAGGTATTACGTATAGAATATGTACATTATTATCTGGCGTGTTGTAATGGTTGTTACTATGATACTTGTTATGATTATTGCAGCAAACCTGTATCAAGACACAACGTTAATCTATTACCAAGTGAGCCCAGAAGTTGCATGTGCAAGCCATGACACGGCAACAATGAGTTTCACCGTAAGTTTTTCATTTGTATACGTACTTTCAACAGAGATGACCACGTCAGAAATGCCACTGGCAGTCTATGGCACGCAAAATGATACTCGTTGACATTTTATGTCCAAGGGACGTAATTCGTTTACGGGTAAATAGAAAAAACAGAGATAACGTTGCTCTTTCTGCGATCTGAGTGTCCAAATGGTTATTATTTATAAAGGTATTACGTATAGAATATGTACATTATTATCTGGCGTGTTGTAATGGTTGTTACTATGATACTTGTTATGATTATTACAGCAAACCTGTATCAAGACACAACGTTAATCTCTTACCAAGTGAGCCCTGAAGTTGCATGTACCAGCCATGACACGGCAACAATGAGTTTCACCGTAAGTTTTTCATTTGTATACGTACTTTCAACAGAGATGACCACGTCAGAAATGCCACTGGCACTCTATGGCACGCAAAATGATACTCGTTGACATTTTATGTCCAAGGGACGTAATTCGTTTACGGGTAAATAGAAAAAATAGAGATAACGTTGCTCTTTCTGCGATCTGAGTGTCCAAATGGTTATTATTTATAAAGGTATTACGTATAGAGTATGTACAATATTATCTGGCGTGTTGTAATGGTTGTTACTATGATACTTGTTATGATTATTGCGGCAAACCTGTATCAAGACACAACGTTAATCTCTTACCAAGTGAGCCCAGAAGTTGCATGTACAAGCCATGACACGGCAACAATGAGTTTCACCGTAAGTTTTTCATTTGTATACGTACTTTCAACAGAGATGACCACGTCAGAAATGCCACTGGCAGTCTATGGCACGCAAAATGATACTCGTTGACATTTTATATCCAAGGGACGTAATTCGTTTACGGGTAAATAGAAAAAATAGAGATAACGTTGCTCTTTCTGCGATCTGAGTGTCCAAATGGTTATTATTTATAAAGGTATTACGTATAGAATATGTACATTATTATCTGGCGTGTTGTAGTGGTTGTTACTATGATACTTGTTATGATTATTGCAGCAAACCTGTATCAAGACACAACGTTAATCTCTTACCAAGTGAGCCCAGAAGTTGCATGTACAAGCCATGACACGGCAACAATGAGTTTCACCGTAAGTTTTTCATTTGTATACGTACTTTCAACAGAGATGACCACGTCAGAAATGCCACTGGCACTCTATGGCACGCAAAATGATACTCGTTGACATTTTATGTCCAAGGGACGTAATTCGTTTACGGGTAAATAGAAAAAATAGCGATAACGTTGCTCTTTCTGCGATCTGAGTGTCCAAATGGTTATTATTTATAAAGGTATTACGTATAGAATATGTACATTATTATCTGGCGTGTTGTAATGGTTGTTACTATGATACTTGTTATGATTATTGCAGCAAACCTGTATCAAGACACAACGTTAATCTCTTACCAAGTGAGCCCAGAAGTTGCATGTACAAGCCATGACACGGCAACAATGAGTTTCAACGTAAGTTTTTCATTTGTATACGTACTTTCAACAGAGATGACCACGTCAGAAATGCCACTGGCACTCTATGGCACGCAAAATGATACTCGTTGACATTGTATGTCCAAGGGACGTAATTCGTTTACGGGTAAATAGAAAAAATAGAGATAACGTTGCTCTTTCAGCGATCTGAGTGTCCAAATGGTTATTATTTATAAAGGTATTACGTATAGAATATGTACATTATTATCTGGCGTGGTGTAATGGTTGTTACTATGATACTTGAAATGATTATTGCAGCAAACCTGTATCAAGACACAACGTTAATCTCTTACCAAGTGAGCCCAGAAGTTGCATGTACAAGCCATGACACGGCAACAATGAGTTTCACCGTAAGTTTTTCATTTGTATACGTACTTTCAACAGAGATGACCACGTCAGAAATGCCACTGGCACTCTATGGCACGCAAAATTATACTCATTGACATTTTATGTCCAAGGGACGTAATTCGTTTACGGGTAAATAGAAAAAATAGAGATAACGTTGCTCTTTCTGCGATCTGAGTGTCCAAATGGTTATTATTTATAAAGGTATTACGTAAAGAATATGTACATTATTATCTGGCGTGTTGTAATGGTTGTTACTATGATACTTGTTATGATTATTGCAGCAAACCTGTATCAAGACACAACGTTAATCTCTTACCAAGTGAGCCCAGAAGTTGCATGTACAAGCCATGACACGGCAACAATGAGTTTCACCGTAAGTTTTTCATTTGTATACGTACTTTCAACAGAGATGACCACGTCAGAAATGCCACTGGCAGTCTATGGCACGCAAAATGATACTCGTTGACATTTTATGTCCAAGGGACGTAATTCGTTTACGGGTAAATAGAAAAAATAGAGATAACGTTGCTCTTTCTGCGATCTGAGTGTCCAAATGGTTATTATTTATAAAGGTATTACGTATAGAATATGTACATTATTATCTGGCGTGTTGTAGTGGTTGTTACTATGATACTTGTTATGATTATTGCAGCAAACCTGTATCAAGACACAACGTTAATCTCTTACCAAGTGAGCCCAGAAGTTGCATGTACAATCCATGACACGGCAACAATGAGTTTCACCGTAAGTTTTTCATTTGTATACGTACTTTCAACAGAGATGACCACGTCAGAAATGCCACTGGCACTCTATGGCACGCAAAATGATACTCGTTGACATTTTATGTCCAAGGGACGTAATTCGTTTACGGGTAAATAGAAAAAATAGAGATAACGTTGCTCTTTCTGCGATCTGAGTGTCCAAATGGTTATTATTTATAAAGGTATTACGTATAGAATATGTACATTATTATCTGGCGTGTTGTAATGGTTGTTACTATGATACTTGTTATGATTATTGCAGCAAACCTGTATCAAGACACAACGTTAATCTCTTACCAAGTGAGCCCAGAAGTTGCATGTGCAAGCCATGACACGGCAACAATGAGTTTCACCGTAAGTTTTTCATTTGTATACGTACTTTCAACAGAGATGACCACGTCAGAAATGCCACTGGCACTCTATGGCACGCAAAATGATACTCGTTGACATTTTATGTCCAAGGGACGTAATTCGTTTACGGGTAAATAGAAAAAATAGAGATAACGTTGCTCTTTCTGCGATCTGAGTGTCCAAATGGTTATTATTTATAAAGGTATTACGTATAGAATATGTACATTATTATCTGGCGTGTTGTAATGGTTGTTAACATGATACTTGTTATGATTATTGCAGCAAACCTGTATCAAGACACAACGTTAATCTCTTACCAAGTGAGCCCAGAAGTTGCATGTACAAGCCATGACACGGCAACAATGAGTTTCACCGTAAGTTTTTCATTTGTATACGTACTTTCAACAGAGATGACCACGTCAGAAATGCCACTGGCACTCTATGGCACGCAAAATGATACTCGTTGACATTTTATGTCCTAGAGACGTAATTCGTTTAAGGGTAAATAGAAAAAATAGAGATAACGTTGCTCTTTCTGCGATCTGAGTGTCCAAATGGTTATTATTTATAAAGGTATTACGTAAAGAATATGTACATTATTATCTGGCGTGTTGTAATGGTTGTTACTATGATACTTGTTATGATTATTGCAGCAAACCTGTATCAAGACACAACGTTACTCCTCTACCAAGTGAGCCCAGAAGTTGCATGTACAAGCCGTGACACGGCAACAATGAGTTTCACCGTAAGTTTTTCATTTGTATACGTACTTTCAACAGAGATGACCACGTCAGAAATGCCACTGGCACTCTATGGCACGCAAAATGATACTCGTTGACATTTTATGTCCAAGGGACGTAATTCGTTTACGGGTAAATAGAAAAAATAGAGATAACGTTGCTCTTTCTGCGATCTGAGTGTCCAAATGGTTATTATTTATAAAGGTATTACGTAAAGAATATGTACATTATTATCTGGCGTGATGTAATGGTTGTTACTATGATACTTGTTATGATTATTGCAGCAAACCTGTATCAAGACACAACGTTAATCTCTTACCAAGTGAGCCCAGAAGTTGCATGTACAAGCCATGACAAGGCAACAATGAGTTTCACCGTAAGTTTTTCATTTGTATACGTACTTTCAACAGAGATGACCACGTCAGAAATGCCACTGGCACTCTATGGCATGCAAAATGATACTCGTTGACATTTTATGTCCAAGGGACGTAATTCGTTTACGGGTAAATAGAAAAAATAGAGATAACGTTGCTCTTTCTGCGATCTGAGTGTCCAAATGGTTATTATTTATAAAGGTATTACGTAAAGAATATGTACATTATTATCTGGCGTGTTGTAATGGTTGTTACTATGATACTTGTTATGATTATTGCAGCAAACCTGTATCAAGACACAACGTTAATCTCTTACCAAGTGAGCCCAGAAGTTGCATGTACAAGCCATGACACGGCAACAATGAGTTTCACCGTAAGTTTTTCATTTGTATACGTACTTTCAACAGAGATGACCACGTCAGAAATGCCACTGGCAGTCTATGGCACGCAAAATGATACTCGTTGACATTTTATGTCCAAGGGACGTAATTCGTTTACGGGTAAATAGAAAAAACAGAGATAACGTTGCTCTTTCTGCGATCTGAGTGTCCAAATGGTTATTATTTATAAAGGTATTACGTAAAGAATATGTACATTATTATCTGGCGTGTTGTAATGGTTGTTACTATGATACTTGTTATGATTATTGCAGCAAACCTGTATCAAGACACAACGTTAATCTCTTACCAAGTGAGCCCAGAAGTTGCATGTACAAGCCATGACACGGCAACAATGGTTTCACCGTAAGTTTTTAATTTGTATACGTACTTTCAACAGAGATGACCACGTCAGAAATGCCACTGGCACTCTATGGCACGCAAAATGATACTCGTTGACATTTTATGTCCAAGGGACGTAATTCGTTTTCGGGTAAATAGAAAAAATAGAGATAACGTTGCTCTTTCTGCGATCTGAGTGTCCAAATGGTTATTATTTGTAAAGGTATTACGTATAGAATATGTACATTATTATCTGGCGTGTTGTAATGGTTGTTACTATGATACTTGTTATGATTATTGCAGCAAACCTGTATCAAGACACAACGTTAATCTCTTACCAAGTGAGCCCAGAAGTTGCATGTACAAGCCATGACACGGCAACAATGAGTTTCACCGTAAGTTTTTCATTTGTATACGTACTTTCAACAGAGATGACCACGTCAGAAATGCCACTGGCACTCTATGGCACGCAAAATGATACTCGTTGACATTTTATGTCCAAGGGACGTAATTCGTTTACGGGTAAATAGAAAAAACAGAGATAACGATGCTCTTTCTGCGATCTGAGTGTCCAAATGGTTATTATTTATAAAGGTATTACGTAAAGAATATGTACATTATTATCTGGCGTGTTGTAATGGTTGTTACTATGATACTTGTTATGATTATTGCAGCAAACCTGTATCAAGACACAACGTTAATCTCTTACCAAGTGAGCCCAGAAGTTGCATGTACAAGACATGACACGGCAACAATGGTTTCACCGTAAGTTTTTCATTTGTATACGTACTTTCAACAGAGATGACCACGTCAGAAATGCCACTGGCACTCTATGGCACGCAAAATGATACTCGTTGACATTTTATGTCCAAGGGACGTAATTCGTTTACGGGTAAATAGAAAAAATAGAGATAACGTTGCTCTTTCTGCGATCTGAGTGTCCAAATGGTTATTATTTATAAAAGTATTACGTATAGAATATGTACATTATTATCTGGCGTGTTGTAATGGTTGTTACTATGATACTTGTTATGATTATTGCAGCAAACCTGTATCAAGACACAATGTTAATCTCTTACCAAGTGAGCCCAGAAGTTGCATGTACAAGCCATGACACGGCAACAATGAGTTTCACCGTAAGTTTTTCATTTGTATACGTACTTTCAACAGAGATGACCACGTCAGAAATGCCAGTGGCACTCTATGGCACGCAAAATGATACTCGTTGACATTTTATGTCCAAGGGACGTAATTCGTTTACGGGTAAATAGAAACAATAGAGATAACGTTGCTCTTTCTGCGATCTGAGTGTCCAAATGGTTATTATTTATAAAGGTATTACGTAAAGAATATGTACATTATTATCTGGCGTGTTGTAATGGTTGTTACTATGATACTTGTTATGATTATTGCAGAAAACCTGTATCAAGACACAACGTTAATCTCTTACCAAGTGAGCCCAGAAGTTGCATGTACAAGCCATGACACGGCAACAATGAGTTTCACCGTAAGTTTTTCATTTGTATACGTACTTTCAACAGAGATGACCACGTCAGAAATGCCACTGGCACTCTATGGCACGCAAAATGATACTCGTTGACATTTTATGTCCAAGGGACGTAATTCGTTTACGGGTAAATAGAAAAAATAGAGATAACGTTGCTCTTTCTGCGATCTGAGTGTCCAAATGGTTATTATTTATAAAGGTATTACGTATAGAATATGTACATTATTATCTGGCGTGTTGTAATGGTTGTTACTATGATACTTGTTATGATTATTGCAGCAAACCTGTATCAAGACACAACGTTAATCTCTTACCAAGTGAGCCCAGAAGTTGCATGTACAAGCCATGACACGGCAACAATGAGTTTCACCGTAAGTTTTTCATTTGTATACGTACTTTCAACAGAGATGACCACATCAGAAATGCCACTGGCACTCTATGGCACGCAAAATGATACTCGTTGACATTTTATGTCCAAGGGACGTAATTCGTTTACGGGTAAATAGAAAAAATAGAGATAACGTTGCTCTTTCTGCGATCTGAGTGTCCAAATGGTTATTATTTATAAAGGTATTACGTAAAGAATATGTACATTATTATCTGGCGTGTTGTAATGGTTGTTACTATGATACTTGTTATGATTATTGCAGCAAACCTGTATCAAGACACAACGTTAATCTCTTACCAAGTGAGCCCAGAAGTTGCATGTACAAGCCCTGACACGGCAACAATGAGTTTTACCGTAAGTTTTTCATTTGTATACGTACTTTCAACAGAGATGACCACGTCAGAAATGCCACTGGCAGTCTATGGCACGCAAAATGATACTCGTTGACATTTTATGTCCAAGGGACGTAATTCGTTTACGGGTAAATAGAAAAAACAGAGATAACGTTGCTCTTTCTGCGATCTGAGTGTCCAAATGGTTATTATTTATAAAGGTATTACGTAAAGAATATGTACATTATTATCTGGCGTGTTGTAATGGTTGTTACTACGATACTTGTTATGATTATTGCAGCAAACCTGTATCAAGACACAACGTTAATCTCTTACCAAGTGAGCCCAGAAGTTGCATGTACAAGCCATGACACGGCAACAATGGTTTCACCGTAAGTTTTTCATTTGTATACGTACTTTCAACAGAGATGACCACGTCAGAAATGCCACTGGCACTCTATGGCACGCAAAATGATACTCGTTGACATTTTATGTCCAAGGGACGTAATTCGTTTACGGGTAAATAGAAAAAATAGAGATAACGTTGCTCTTTCTGCGATCTGAGTGTCCAAATGGTTATTATTTATAAAGGTATTACGTATAGAATATGTACATTATTATCTGGCGTGTTGTAATGGTTGTTACTATGATACTTGTTATGATTATTGCAGCAAACCTGTATCAAGACACAACGTTAATCTCTTACCAAGTGAGCCCAGAAGTTGCATGTACAAGCCATGACACGGCAACAATGAGTTTCACCGTAAGTTTTTCATTTGTATACGTACTTTCAACAGAGATGACCACGTCAGAAATGCCACTGGCACTCTATGGCACGCAAAATGATACTCGTTGACATTTTATGTCCAAGGGACGTAATTCGTTTACGGGTAAATAGAAAAAATAGAGATAACGTTGCTCTTTCTGCGATCTGAGTGTCCAAATGGTTATTATTTATAAAGGTATTACGTATAGAATATGTACATTATTATCTGGCGTGTTGTAATGGTTGTTACTATGATACTTGTTATGATTATTGCAGCAAACCTGTATCAAGACACAACGTTAATCTCTTACCAAGTGAGCCCAGAAGTTGCATGTACAAGCCATGACACGGCAACAATGAGTTTCACCGTAAGTTTTTCATTTGTATACGTACTTTCAACAGAGATGACCACGTCAGAAATGCCACTGGCACTCTATGGCACGCAAAATGATACTCGTTGACATTTTATGTCCAAGGGACGTAATTCGTTTACGGGTAAATAGAAAAAATAGAGATAACGTTGCTCTTTTTGCGATCTGAGTGTCCAAATGGTTATTATTTATAAAGGTATTACGTAAAGAATATGTACATTATTATCTGGCGTGTTGTAATGGTTGTTACTATGATACTTGTTATGATTATTGCAGCAAACCTGTATCAAGACACAACGTTAATCTCTTACCAAGTGAGCCCAGAAGTTGCATGTACAAGCAATGACACGGCAACAATGAGTTTCACCGTAAGTTTTTCATTTGTATACGTACTTTCAACAGAGATGACCACGTCAGAAATGCCACTGGCACTCTATGGCACGCAAAATGATACTCGTTGACATTTTATGTCCAAGGGACGTAATTCGTTTACGGGTAAATAGAAAAAATAGAGATAACGTTGCTCTTTCTGCGATCTGAGTGTCCAAATGGTTATTATTTATAAAGGTATTACGTATAGAATATGTACATTATTATCCGGCGTGTTGTAATGGTTGTTACTATGATACTTGTTATGATTATTGCAGCAAACCTGTATCAAGACACAACGTTAATCTCTTACCAAGTGAGCCCAGAAGTTGCATGTACAAGCCATGACACGGCAACAATGAGTTTCACCGTAAGTTTTTCATTTGTATACGTACTTTCAACAGAGATGACCACGTCAGAAATGCCACTGGCACTCTATGGCACGCAAAATGATACTCGTTGACATTTTATGTCCAAGGGACGTAATTCGTTTACGGGTAAATAGAAAAAATAGAGATAACGTTGCTCTTTCTGCGATCTGAGTGTCCAAATGGTTATTATTTATAAAGGTATTACGTAAAGAATATGTACATTATTATCTGGCGTGTTGTAATGGTTGTTACTATGATACTTGTTATGATTATTGCAGCAAACCTGTATCAAGACACAACGTTAATCTCTTACCAAGTGAGCCCAGAAGTTGCATGTACAAGCCATGACACGGCAACAATGAGTTTTACCGTAAGTTTTTCATTTGTATACGTACTTTCAACAGAGATGACCACGTCAGAAATGCCACTGGCACTCTATGGCACGCAAAATGATACTCGTTGACATTTTATGTCCAAGGGACGTAATTCGTTTACGGGTAAATAGAAAAAATAGCGATAACGTTGCTCTTTCTGCGATCTGAGTGTCCAAATGGTTATTATTTATAAAGGTATTACGTATAGAATATGTACATTATTATCTGGCTTGTTGTAATGGTTGTTACTATGATACTTGTTATGATTATTGCAGCAAACCTGTATCAAGACACAACGTTAATCTCTTACCAAGTGAGCCCAGAAGTTGCATGTACAAGCCATGACACGGCAACAATGAGTTTCACCGTAAGTTTTTAATTTGTATACGTACTTTCAACAGAGATGACCACGTCAGAAATGCCACTGGCACTCTATGGCACGCAAAATGATACTCGTTGACATTTTATGTCCAAGGGACGTAATTCGTTTACGGATAAATAGAAAAAATAGAGATAACGTTGCTCTTTCTGCGATCTGAGTGTCCAAATGGTTATTATTTATAAAGGTATTACGTAAAGAATATGTACATTATTATCTGGCGTGTTGTAATGGTTGTTACTATGATACTTGTTATGATTATTGCAGCAAACCTGTATCAAGATACAACGTTAATCTCTTACCAAGTGAGCCCAGAAGTTGCATGTACAAGCCATGACACGGCAACAATGAGTTTCACCGTAAGTTTTTCATTTGTATACGTACTTTCAACAGAGATGACCACGTCAGAAATGCCACTGGCACTCTATGGCACGCAAAATGATACTCGTTGACATTTTATGTCCAAGGGACGTAATTCGTTTACGGGTAAACAGAAAAAATATAGATAACGTTGCTCTTTCTGCGATCTGAGTGTCCAAATGGTTATTATTTATAAAGGTATTACGTAAAGAATATGTACATTATTATCTGGCGTGTTGTAATGGTTGTTACTATGATACTTGTTATGATTATTGCAGCAAACCTGTATCAAGACACAACGTTAATCTCTTACCAAGTGAGCCCAGAAGTTGCATGTACAAGCCATGACACGGCAACAATGAGTTTCACCGTAAGTTTTTCATTTGTATACGTACTTTCAACAGAGATGACCACGTCAGAAATGCCACTGGCACTCTATGGCACGCAAAATGATACTCGTTGACATTTTATGTCCAAGGGACGTAATTCGTTTACGGGTAAATAGAAAAAATAGAGATAACGTTGCTCTTTTTGCGATCTGAGTGTCCAAATGGTTATTATTTATAAAGGTATTACGTAAAGAATATGTACATTATTATCTGGCGTGTTGTAATGGTTGTTACTATGATACTTGTTATGATTATTGCAGCAAACCTGTATCAAGACACAACGTTAATCTCTTACCAAGTGAGCCCAGAAGTTGCATGTACAAGCAATGACACGGCAACAATGAGTTTCACCGTAAGTTTTTCATTTGTATACGTACTTTCAACAGAGATGACCACGTCAGAAATGCCACTGGCACTCTATGGCACGCAAAATGATACTCGTTGACATTTTATGTCCAAGGGACGTAATTCGTTTACGGGTAAATAGAAAAAATAGAGATAACGTTGCTCTTTCTGCGATCTGAGTGTCCAAATGGTTATTATTTATAAAGGTATTACGTATAGAATATGTACATTATTATCCGGCGTGTTGTAATGGTTGTTACTATGATACTTGTTATGATTATTGCAGCAAACCTGTATCAAGACACAACGTTAATCTCTTACCAAGTGAGCCCAGAAGTTGCATGTACAAGCCATGACACGGCAACAATGAGTTTCACCGTAAGTTTTTCATTTGTATACGTACTTTCAACATAGATGACCACGTCAGAAATGCCACTGGCACTCTATGGCACGCAAAATGATACTCGTTGACATTTTATGTCCAAGGGACGTAATTCGTTTACGGGTAAATAGAAAAAATAGAGATAACGTTGCTCTTTCTGCGATCTGAGTGTCCAAATGGTTATTATTTATAAAGGTATTACGTAAAGAATATGTACATTATTATCTGGCGTGTTGTAATGGTTGTTACTATGATACTTGTTATGATTATTGCAGCAAACCTGTATCAAGACACAACGTTAATCTCTTACCAAGTGAGCCCAGAAGTTGCATGTACAAGCCATGACACGGCAACAATGAGTTTTACCGTAAGTTTTTCATTTGTATACGTACTTTCAACAGAGATGACCACGTCAGAAATGCCACTGGCACTCTATGGCACGCAAAATGATACTCGTTGACATTTTATGTCCAAGGGACGTAATTCGTTTACGGGTAAATAGAAAAAATAGCGATAACGTTGCTCTTTCTGCGATCTGAGTGTCCAAATGGTTATTATTTATAAAGGTATTACGTATAGAATATGTACATTATTATCTGGCTTGTTGTAATGGTTGTTACTATGATACTTGTTATGATTATTGCAGCAAACCTGTATCAAGACACAACGTTAATCTCTTACCAAGTGAGCCCAGAAGTTGCATGTACAAGCCATGACACGGCAACAATGAGTTTCACCGTAAGTTTTTCATTTGTATACGTACTTTCAACAGAGATGACCACGTCAGAAATGCCACTGGCACTCTATGGCACGCAAAATGATACTCGTTGACATTTTATGTCCAAGGGACGTAATTCGTTTACGGATAAATAGAAAAAATAGAGATAACGTTGCTCTTTCTGCGATCTGAGTGTCCAAATGGTTATTATTTATAAAGGTATTACGTAAAGAATATGTACATTATTATCTGGCGTGTTGTAATGGTTGTTACTATGATACTTGTTATGATTATTGCAGCAAACCTGTATCAAGATACAACGTTAATCTCTTACCAAGTGAGCCCAGAAGTTGCATGTACAAGCCATGACACGGCAACAATGAGTTTCACCGTAAGTTTTTCATTTGTATACGTACTTTCAACAGAGATGACCACGTCAGAAATGCCACTGGCACTCTATGGCACGCAAAATGATACTCGTTGACATTTTATGTCCAAGGGACGTAATTCGTTTACGGGTAAACAGAGAAAATATAGATAACGTTGCTCTTTCTGCGATCTGAGTGTCCAAATGGTTATTATTTATAAAGGTATTACGTAAAGAATATGTACATTATTATCTGGCGTGTTGTAATGGTTGTTACTATGATACTTGTTATGATTTTTGCAGCAAACCTGTATCAAGACACAACGTTAATCTCTTACCAAGTGAGCCCAGAAAATGCATGTACAAGCCATGACACGGCAACAATGAGTTTCACCGTAAGTTTTTCATTTGTATACGTACTTTCAACAGAGATGACCACGTCAGAAATGCCACTGGCACTCTATGGCACGCAAAATGATACTCGTTGACATTTTATGTCCAAGGGACGTAATTCGTTTACGGGTAAATAGAAAAAATAGAGATAACGTTGCTCTTTCTGCGATCTGAGTGTCAAAATGGTTATTATTTATAAAGGTATTACGTATAGAATATGTACATTATTATCTGGCGTGTTGTAATGGTTGTTACTATGATACTTGTTATGATTTTTGCAGCAAACCTGTATCAAGACACAACGTTAATCTCTTACCAAGTGAGCCCAGAAGTTGCATGTACAAGCCCTGACACGGCAACAATGAGTTTTACCGTAAGTTTTTCATTTGTATACGTACTTTCAACAGAGATGACCACGTCAGAAATGCCACTGGCAGTCTATGGCACGCAAAATGATACTCGTTGACATTTTATGTCCAAGGGACGTAATTCGTTTACGGGTAAATAGAAAAAACAGAGATAACGTTGCTCTTTCTGCGATCTGAGTGTCCAAATGGTTATTATTTATAAAGGTATTACGTAAAGAATATGTACATTATTATCTGGCGTGTTGTAATGGTTGTTACTACGATACTTGTTATGATTATTGCAGCAAACCTGTATCAAGACACAACGTTAATCTCTTACCAAGTGAGCCCAGAAGTTGCATGTACAAGCCATGACACGGCAACAATGGTTTCACCGTAAGTTTTTCATTTGTATACGTACTTTCAACAGAGATGACCACGTCAGAAATGCCACTGGCACTCTATGGCACGCAAAATGATACTCGTTGACATTTTATGTCCAAGGGACGTAATTCGTTTACGGGTAAATAGAAAAAATAGAGATAACGTTGCTCTTTCTGCGATCTGAGTGTCCAAATGGTTATTATTTATAAAGGTATTACGTATAGAATATGTACATTATTATCTGGCGTGTTGTAATGGTTGTTACTATGATACTTGTTATGATTATTGCAGCAAACCTGTATCAAGACACAACGTTAATCTCTTACCAAGTGAGCCCAGAAGTTGCATGTACAAGCCATGACACGGCAACAATGAGTTTCACCGTAAGTTTTTCATTTGTATACGTACTTTCAACAGAGATGACCACGTCAGAAATGCCACTGGCACTCTATGGCACGCAAAATGATACTCGTTGACATTTTATGTCCAAGGGACGTAATTCGTTTACGGGTAAATAGAAAAAATAGAGATAACGTTGCTCTTTCTGCGATCTGAGTGTCCAAATGGTTATTATTTATAAAGGTATTACGTATAGAATATGTACATTATTATCTGGCGTGTTGTAATGGTTGTTACTATGATACTTGTTATGATTATTGCAGCAAACCTGTATCAAGACACAACGTTAATCTCTTACCAAGTGAGCCCAGAAGTTGCATGTACAAGCCATGACACGGCAACAATGAGTTTCACCGTAAGTTTTTCATTTGTATACGTACTTTCAACAGAGATGACCACGTCAGAAATGCCACTGGCACTCTATGGCACGCAAAATGATACTCGTTGACATTTTATGTCCAAGGGACGTAATTCGTTTACGGGTAAATAGAAAAAATAGAGATAACGTTGCTCTTTTTGCGATCTGAGTGTCCAAATGGTTATTATTTATAAAGGTATTACGTAAAGAATATGTACATTATTATCTGGCGTGTTGTAATGGTTGTTACTATGATACTTGTTATGATTATTGCAGCAAACCTGTATCAAGACACAACGTTAATCTCTTACCAAGTGAGCCCAGAAGTTGCATGTACAAGCAATGATACGGCAACAATGAGTTTCACCGTAAGTTTTTCATTTGTATACGTACTTTCAACAGAGATGACCACGTCAGAAATGCCACTGGCACTCTATGGCACGCAAAATGATACTCGTTGACATTTTATGTCCAAGGGACGTAATTCGTTTACGGGTAAATAGAAAAAATAGAGATAACGTTGCTCTTTCTGCGATCTGAGTGTCCAAATGGTTATTATTTATAAAGGTATTACGTATAGAATATGTACATTATTATCCGGCGTGTTGTAATGGTTGTTACTATGATACTTGTTATGATTATTGCAGCAAACCTGTATCAAGACACAACGTTAATCTCTTACCAAGTGAGCCCAGAAGTTGCATGTACAAGCCATGACACGGCAACAATGAGTTTCACCGTAAGTTTTTCATTTGTATACGTACTTTCAACAGAGATGACCACGTCAGAAATGCCACTGGCACTCTATGGCACGCAAAATGATACTCGTTGACATTTTATGTCCAAGGGACGTAATTCGTTTACGGGTAAATAGAAAAAATAGAGATAACGTTGCTCTTTCTGCGATCTGAGTGTCCAAATGGTTATTATTTATAAAGGTATTACGTAAAGAATATGTACATTATTATCTGGCGTGTTGTAATGGTTGTTACTATGATACTTGTTATGATTATTGCAGCAAACCTGTATCAAGACACAACGTTAATCTCTTACCAAGTGAGCCCAGAAGTTGCATGTACAAGCCATGACACGGCAACAATGAGTTTTACCGTAAGTTTTTCATTTGTATACGTACTTTCAACAGAGATGACCACGTCAGAAATGCCACTGGCACTCTATGGCACGCAAAATGATACTCGTTGACATTTTATGTCCAAGGGACGTAATTCGTTTACGGGTAAATAGAAAAAATAGCGATAACGTTGCTCTTTCTGCGATCTGAGTGTCCAAATGGTTATTATTTATAAAGGTATAACGTATAGAATATGTACATTATTATCTGGCTTGTTGTAATGGTTGTTACTATGATACTTGTTATGATTATTGCAGCAAACCTGTATCAAGACACAACGTTAATCTCTTACCAAGTGAGCCCAGAAGTTGCATGTACAAGCCATGACACGGCAACAATGAGTTTCACCGTAAGTTTTTCATTTGTATACGTACTTTCAACAGAGATGACCACGTCAGAAATGCCACTGGCACTCTATGGCACGCAAAATGATACTCGTTGACATTTTATGTCCAAGGGACGTAATTCGTTTACGGATAAATAGAAAAAATAGAGATAACGTTGCTCTTTCTGCGATCTGAGTGTCCAAATGGTTATTATTTATAAAGGTATTACGTAAAGAATATGT